>MNPL01007898.1:0-11779 GCA_002081605.1 Tropilaelaps mercedesae | reverse complement strand
ATATATATATATATATATATATATATTTGTATAACTACTTAGCCTGTTTTATGCTGTGCCTGTGTGCCACGGTTGCCATCTATGAAGTCCATTTCCTTAATTACGTTATAATTTACCATGAGAATAACGCTCTTTTTATCGGTAAAAAGAAGCGCTTATATAAGTCACCTTATGCAGGTCGCCCTTCATTTCATGATTCTATCGGTTTCTAATAATTCTCTGTTATATCGTCAACTTACCAAGAAATGCTGTTTTTAGTTACTAACGATTTGCCTTTACTATCGACATTGAAGACAGCGAGGCATTTTAACCCTATGTATAATATCTAAACCACCTGGAGCAAATAATCCGTGAAAAATGCCAAACGGAATACCGAATTGAAATGCATTGATACACTTTATGCACTTAAGACTCAATTGCATCCTGCATGTGTCCGAGCAATGAAGAGTATCAACCTGCACAGGTTTGCAAGAAATATAAATCCATTATAACCAGTAAGTAACGAGACCGTGCTTAATTACAAACGTTCTGAACGGGTTACAATTTTGTCTTAGTCAACGTTTGAAACTAAAGCTTTGTAAACTTTAATATTGTTCTCCTTAAATACAAATGCCCAACGAGATTTCCATTTAAGATATTGCTAAAAATTTGATAAACGTTTAGCAAAAACATAAGTCGTTGTTCCGTGTAGTCGCTAGGGAAATCAAAACTTGGATGATAACTACCGTAATACTAATAAAAGGGTGTTGGGTTTGTATGTCGACGCGTATGCCTACTACCCGATGCTTTTTGAGACAGCATAACACATTCTTACGCTTGCTGTTAACTGACTAAGTTTAGCTTCAACTCTTGTCAGAACTGTTGCAATCACCAATATATTGTTAACTTTTAGAAACCTGAAAATTTCCTTGTACAGCATGCCGAACTTGATAAATAACATCGCCGATTGACACATACGACGAAAATATTCACTTGTGACCCTACAAGAAGATTCTCACTCCTCATTTTTTTATATGCTATTCAGGTTGGAATAAGCCCCCACCGGTTCGGCAAGTACATCACGGGAATCGCTGGTAATCCTACTATATCTTAACCGATTCATGTGCAGTACCGATACTATGTGCAATCCAGCATCGCTTGCCAACTGTCCTACTTCCCAGATTCTTTAGCTCCGATCTCTATTCTCTTATCACCAGGGTAACATCATGTGAAGAAAGAGGCTTTTTGTTGATTACTAATTAAATCAGCAATACGACTTCTGTGGAAGAAGCAGCCTTTTTTTTAATAGCATCAAGCTAGTTCTAATATGACTAATTACAGCGACACAGACAAGCCTAAATTGTGCCATGCTTTTCAATTGGTCATTATTCAATAATTAGTTTCATGTAATAGGGAGGTATTATGAAAGGCTTTTTTCCCGTGCCTCTGGCCCACCTCAGAGAGACACATAGCATATTTTACATAATCAGTAGTTAATCAGGGTTAATATCGAAACGAAAAACGATTGATATTGGCTTGACTACATTTTATTATTGAAAAACAGAAGTGAACGAACGTGATCAATGTATATAGATAAAATCGTGAAAAGACCATGTATACTCACATTATATTTGTACGTCAATCTACATCAAAATATCTGATCAGTAGTCATAGGTGGGGAAGTCGCTAATATGTAATAATCTTTGTAACAATAAGTAATAATAATCTTTGTACAAAAATTTGTGCTCCCGCCTGAATAATATTTTTGTCACCTTGTGCATTGCTTACATAATTGAACAAGTTCATGGATGCTAGTGAATTAAACGCATATAAATAGTTCTATTGCAGCATTGTCCCGCAAGAATGATAGCAATGGAAGCCGCCCAAATGAACGCTCCTGGCAATGACTTCTGTAAATACTAAATGTGATGACACGGTTGACGTCAATGATAATATTAAACCGCACAGTTGCTAGTATTTGCACTGCAGTGTACAGTTATGGTGATTACGGTCCAATTTAAATTCGAATAGAACTCGGGTCATTTTTCATGTAGCAGGTATTCATTCCAGTCGAGCCCGGTGGCTTGGTGTACTCGTGTGCGCCTTGCGACCAGAATAGACGCGTAGGTGCACGGGTTCGATCCTCGCCGGTGCACATTTACATTTATGTGGGGTCCGTCCTACGAAGTAATACAAAAAGTGCTACCGTGGACGTTAAATGTTAACTGATGGTCAGCCCAAAAAAAAATATATAGGCATTCATTCCAACGCAATGATAAGGAAATTGTCGCCACTGTTGTTTCCGTGACCGTAATGATTAGTGAACGCTACAAAAGTATATAATAAGAAAATGTTATAAGTGATACAAACAATAATAAAGATGGGAATGGTAGCATCTGAACAAAATGAGTCACATTTTCATATAATTATTTTGCATAAAAGACACCGATTTTTACGGTAATTTCTAAAATGATATTTTTATTTTTAAATAATATATATATATATATATATCATTTTTATCACGGTTTATTTACGGAGAAAGAACTGAATCATATTTTTTCTAATAATTTATTTTTAAATTAAATTATAGTATAAATAAGTTCGTTTTATTATAAACAGCTGACGCATCAAAACCCATGTACACTTACTTTTAAAAGAGGAGCGAACGCTTTCTACGTCAAAAGTCAATATAAGTTCTAGAAAACGTTTCTCATGATTATCATGCATTAAAATTAAAAATTTTTTAACCATGCTTTTGACCAAGTTGATTCTTTTAATTTACGTATTAAGTACTGTAAGTCGCCTCTGAACTTCGCTAATCTCTATGCCAGCTCTGCGATCGAAATTAGATGATGATAATGGTGTTCTGATATGTACCAAGCTCCAAATAGCTCTGTCAGTAATGATATAGCTGTACGGGTCGGTAACTTAACGGCCAACTTTGTGAATGCATAGCTTGCTGCGTTTTCAGCGAAATGTAGCCGGAACAAAGGGTCATAGGGGTCATACAAACTCCAGGATAAACAAAGAGGGCATGATAAGACGTTAGAAACAAATAATTTTTTCCGGATATTCAGTCCAGATCGATGCATCGTGCCATGCTTGTTCCTGTGGCTACGTTAAATGCGCAATTTAATATTGACGTAATCAAACTCTCATACTCGACTGGTAAAACATTCGTTTTTGCTCATTGGACTTTCGAGGTGATACAACTAGAAAATAGTCAGTTTAAATTATTGATTTTCGAATTATACTGAACACATGTATCGTAAAGCTTTATTATTTTTCTAATTAACATTTAGGGGTAACCTTTGTACATTCCCGAATCGACTAAATTGTCCAAACGACCAACGCCGCATTTTTGATACGATTTGGAATTGATGTTCTTTTTAAAGGTTGAAACTTTCTTCACCCTCTGTTTAACTACCTAGCTCCATTCGCCCGTCGTTACTCTTTCATCATTCCTTCGAAGTATTTAATTAGGAAACTGTTTTTCAGTGTATACAATACAACACGCTTGAAAAGTTGCTTATCCACACAAAAATTGACTATTGTTTCTCTATTCTAATTTTGCGCAAAATTTTCTTTGAAACACGCCCGTTAGTCCCAAATATAAGTACTATTTATCTAAATTGAAAGAATACCTGATACATTTTCACAAAAAGCTTTGCACTGTGATTTTTTGACTCGTTTAGATAAAAGTGATCGTTCTGGAGGATCCCAGTCATTTGGCCGTAACGGGGTGCTATTGACGTGAATAACGCCCGGTTCCAACAAGTATATTTGCCTTGCTATAAGGCTGTTGGAGCAATCGATTTGAATAGCCCGTTCTTGGCAAAACGAGGGAATGTTAGCTTTAAAAGAGAGGCAGTCTGCTGTGCTAAAATGGAACCGTGAAAATTTAATCGGGTAGACGGTCGCTTTTGGTTCTTGAATGGTAAATGGTCTCAGTTATCGTTCACGTCCATAGCATCCAATTTCACTTAAAATAAATTAAGAACTTCAAAAACACTTTTTTTCATTTTATAGCTAGTGCTTTTGTTAAATAATAAGATGAAATATCTCGAGCACACTTGTTTTAGGTTGTTACACAAACAGGCTAAACAGTATCAATATTTAGAATCGGGAAAAATATTTCATTACGTAAAATATTGCAAAAAAGAATCCACGTAGGATTTAAAAAATAACAATACTTAAAGCAAGGATGTTTTTTTTATCGAGTTAAGTAATTTCCCAGAGACTCTAGAAACATCTTGCGTATTGACTGGAAGGCGGATATGAAATTTATTTTGGCTAATATATATTTTAATGTGCATTTATAGAGGTGAAAATTACACGAGATAGCGCTGTTAGTCTCGCTATTTAAAGACCACAAAACGATAAAGTGCATCTTGATTCTGGTATATGGAAATGGACAGTATCACAACGTTCATATTTCCAATAGCCAATTTCATAACAATAATGATCAAGCTCAGGTTTAGATGCATATGCTTTAGTTTTTCGAAGCAACAATCGCTTTTAAGATGATTACAAAGCCTCTCCATTTATTCGTACAATCTGGTTGCTAAAAGTTATCAAGTGCAACCTTGTTTCATAGAATTTTCAAAACTGCTTTGTATCAGTTATCGTCATTCTCTCACTAACCGATACCAGCTCAATAGCGTTATTCAAGCTATAAAATACAGTTTGTATTTTCTTTGCTATTGACCTCGCCCTTGTATTAACAAAATTTAATACAGCACAGACATACATAAGCAGGGGTGCGACATAAGGTACATACGGTTCTAAATAGGCAGGTGAGAATCTGAACACGAACAATCTCACAATTCAACAACATACAAGGGTAATTCTTGTCGTACACATTTTGTTTGCTCAGTGGAAATAAGCGATACCGAGAATCGCACACACGCTCTTTTACTACATCGATTTTTCTCAAGGTTCTTTAACTCACTTTGTAATGCCACAAATCTTTCGAAGAAGGCTTGAAGTTTCGAATGGCTTCCTTCGTTTCGGATGGCCGCGGCCATTTTGGCTTTATCTACGTGGAGAAAGTGCTCAACTGGCTTCTTATAATTTTCTAAGTGATCCATGGGCAGGACGCTCTACAGAATCTTAGCATTTTGTTGTTGCAATGCTTGTCCCAGAGAACGACCCACTTACTTTAAGATGAAGCTTTGTTACCCTTGACTGAATTTCAAACATCCCTGCTAGTTGGCGATCGTCGCCTCGCCAAGTTAGCTAATCGTTTCCTTCTTCGAGCTTATGGGAGCACTGATAGCAAAACTGGCTTTAAACTGATGGCGGCCAAGTCGCCAGTATGACAGATTGAGTTAAACGGCAAGTTAACAGTTGACTCAACTTTCGCCTTTTTGGTCCTTATGTTTAGTCTTTCTGGCCTGAACTTCCTGGCCTTCCTTCGTTGTAACGGTTTACCGGTCAGCGCTCAATGTTAGCAACACTATCTGCGGCCGTCCTACCACCGGCGCTATCTTACTAGCAACGTTTGCTAGCGACGGATACCAAGACGCATAAAAGTGACCAATGAGAAAGCAGTGCTAGACAAAGAGGCCTCCTTTCTTAGCGCATGTGGCAACAACAACTTGCGGTAACACAGTAGCCCATTCCCGGGGTTAATCCCAGATGTCATGTACTCCGACAACGGGCCAATTCATTCAAATGACAGCACGAAAAACTGAAAAACAACCATATTAACCGCTTTCGAGCGAACTTCTTAAAGTTTTTTGCTCCATATAGGTCAGCTGTCAGGTTAATCCATACACATATATCTATAACGACTTTAAAAGACAAGAAGACCAAATTAAAGTAGTTCTCTGGCTGCTTTGTTTCTGACATTACCGAAGCGTCAAAATTTTTTTAGGACCTAGCGAAATTTTTTTGTAAAGATCTGCGATAATCATTTTTTTAAAACCCTGGCCAGTGTGGATGATGCGTTTCCACTCTTCAGAGTTTCTCCAAAGTCGCAAGGTGACACTTAAACCTATGTCGGGAAGATAAATAGTGTGATCAAAATTTTTGAAATTTTTGGGTATGACGAATCAGTGGCACAACAAATATTACTCTCTTTCGACATTCGTAGCGGTTGGTGTTTCTTGAAGTCGTCTAGCTATACGGCACACTGATACTCGCGTCACTTGCAGTCAAGTTTTTAGTGCTACGCTTATATTAGAGTTTAAAACGACGGAGCCACATGGATAAAATTACTCTCTATGCGATCATTATATCCTTCAGATGCCTCAGGAACCTTAAACAAGCAAACAAAAATTTCTCCTTATTTACGAAATGCTTCCTATCCCTGTGCTGTATTACGATATCGCCGTTTGGGCAGATGACTGCTTACGTAATCAGAAAAGTTTGCCAGTGAAGTCATAAGAATAATCGCAAATTAGACTGTGTTATACTATATGAATTATAATCTGTTTGTAAGACTAGTACGCTGTTTGTGATACATATTTTTTTCTCTACTTTCTTGGCTAAGATGCCAGCTTTGTTATTGCAATTTCATTAATAAACCTCAGGATGAATGAAAAATGTTTATATATATTTAGGTCATTATGGGCACACCGACTAATCACTGAGGCTTAGCCGCCAAAACCCCAGGAGTCGACCTACGATGCGTCAAAGAAAAGGGGCAGCTAATAAACTTACTAGTAAACTAATTATTCAGCTATAGTTTTCGGTTTTTCCCTTGCATCTTTTTATTGAGTTTTTTCATTACTTGTTCCATTTTCGTAGTCACAAGGTGCGAGATACAGCTTAAGCCCGAGCCTCACTGCCACCCCCGCTATACAGCCTAATAATAGTTATAATTTTAAATTGGGTTTCGCTACCAAATAGTACTAATATACTTAATATAATCATAAATAGGGGAGAGAGCATAACTAGTATTAACATACGTAGTACAAATAATGCCTTAATACCGATAATTATATTAATTGGGGTTCGAAAATGCTATTCTCTGGAAGCGGAGCACATAATTCATACGCCGGCATAGCCTTCGTCCAGATCTCTTCCAGTGCCTTTCTGACTTCCTGTGCTCGCACGCTCGTGTGCTCTCTCCCTTGCCACTTGATAGCTGAATTGAGTAAGATAACTTATGATCATTAAAGCGATAGACCAAAGCCAACAACGGCTAGGAAAACTTCGATAGCAGGCCGGTAGCCGGGTAACAGCTGTGTAGCCTCGCATCGTTCAGAAATAAAAAATAAAAGTAGGAACAAATAGCCCATTGTCAGCTGGACGTACTTAGAGCCTAATGGCCTAAAAAGCGAGTTAGCGTTTTAGCTCACAATGAGTAACAATTATTTCGCTTAAGAATAATCTGCTCAACGGAAAACGGAACTTTAAAAAAGCCGTGAGCAAATAGCAAATCGCTGAATTAAGCAGTCGGGGATCGCCATCTTGGGGCACAATAACGGAGCAGCTACTCTGGGATTTATGATAACGGGGCTTCAATGTTTTAAAAGCAATACAATTGATATTTTTGGGGTTAGTAGAGATTCCCGTTATGAAATACAGTAAGATAGCCGTACAATAAATGCAACGACAAATAACTGATTCCCATCTAGCAATCTCATATCCATGAAATATTAGAAGCTGATTTGATCAACAAGTGCGATTTCTCTACTTTTATTATGGAGCAAAAAAGAACAATTAGTGCAAGTGAAAAAACTAAAAAATAAATGGGAATTATAGTAATTGTCTAATTGGAGTTCCTCAAATGATCAATGGTGTATAAACAATGTCATTTCACTTCATCAGTACATGAGTAAATGTCCACTGTTAAAATCATTTAAATTTTTGAACAAAATAATTGAAATGGGTCCATTAATTCTCTAACGTGCTTTCTAAGCTTACAGTAGCGTCGGGTCAAGGTCATATCAGAATAGATCTCAAGACTGACATTGTAAAGGACAACGCTTTGCTTTAAAGCAGATATTGCAATCTCAACATGTTATAACGTGTTATGATATGATGTGTTACAAAATGTTGTGAACTATGTTACGACGAAATGGGAAAATTAGGAATTATGAATGGGGGGCAGCCTCTAAAGGGAAAGGCTGTAAAGAAGTTAAACTATGCAGGGCTAATGTCAGTAAATTATTCAGGGGGCTCTCAAAATTTGAAGACCATAGGTAAGGTAGACATCAGAAAGCTGACAAAAAAAGGCGAAGATGGTGAGGAGCAGAAAAGAGTGGCGGTATCCACACATATCCCCACAAACGCTTTCAACACAAAGTTGGAAACTCATACTAATACACTTAAAAAGAGGCGCACTCCTAGGTACATTATGCGGATTGTCAATTGCTATTTACAAGATAGGGGTGGTCGACACAATTGATACACAATAAGATACAAGTTACAGGTGGCGTGCAATAAGGTTCAGTACTAGGACCGTTGTTATAGAACGTCGCCTACACCGGCGTACTTAATGTCAGGGTGGATCTTAAGGAGGTCACTCTGTTCACGTACAAGGACGATCTAGCTTTCCTCTGCAAGGGCAAAGACAACCTCGAGCTGGGCAGAAATGCCAATGCGGCACTAAATCGGGTCCGGAGCTGGATGTCCGAGAACGAGCTAAAGGGAGCTTCGAACAGGAGCGAAGCAATGTTTTTTATCGGTTGCAAGAAAGTTAAGAATGTCAGGGTTGTGTATGAGGAAGAAGAGATTGCCAAGCAACTAAGGCACCGCGGGAATTGGCATCTATTATGGCCAACACCAAGTGCCCATCAAGGCCGACGAGACGACCCTACGCCGCAGGCACGGACTCGATAGCTACCTTTACGGCGCCCGTTTGGTTCAAAAAAGCTGTAAGAATCAAAAGAAAGCGAAATAGGATGAACTCAGCACAGAGGACGATAGCCTTTCGATGCACTAGAGCGTACAGAACGGTTGCAACGGAAGCGACAATGGTCCTTGCGGGAACCGTCCCCTGGCGTATCAAGGTTCAGGGGAGAAGGAAGTGATGGAAGGATCCCAAAAGGTATGATTAGTGACTGGCAAGTAGAATGGTAGAATGGAATAGGCTCTGGGGAGACCCTGTAAAAGAACTATTACCGGATATCATACCATGGCTAGAAAGAGAGGGAGGGAATATCACATACGAGTTAGTACAGATTATCACAGTATATGAGGACCTTGGCACATACCTATACAGATCTGGCAACAGAAATACAGAAATTTGTGAACACTGTAATAGCGGAAACAAGGACTCCCCGAGCACACGCTTTTCGAAAGCAGAGCCTAGGTACAACAAAGTTCTTTACTGAGGGCGAGAGAAACGGTCAAAGACCTGGTAGACAAGTGATTAGGGATAAGAGGGTATGGGACATAGCTGTGAGCGAAATTAAGGAAGTACTAAGGGAAAAGAGAAACAGGGGGCGATTGAGAACAGTACAGAATGGGAGCCTGGCCGATTGATCCAGCGCACTCAAAACACATTCACTGGCAAACATAGTGTTGAAAAAACGGTTCCTTTAGTGTGATATGCATCGGGTAGCGTGAGTTTTAGTGGGTAGGTACAGCGGAAGTCCCACCCTACATGGTGTATATCTATGGTGGTGCTGAATGCTCATGAGAGCTTCTCTGTCGCAAAAAAAAGATATTGCAATCTCGTTGTTAGCAGGCTGCATACGAGAAAACTTAGTGGCATCACATCTTCCATACAATTAACAATTTCGAAAAGCTTCCTTACATACTCCGATTCCTTGCAGTATTTTAAAATCTATTTATTGTTTATTTATACCAATAGCTAACTATGTATTTTAACATTAGATGATATTCAATCTTTTGATAACGAATTGTACTGGAAAAGTTTACCAAGGAGTGGTGTAGAAGGAAACCTCATAAATGAACAAATATGAGGTCCACAAATATAATTCCGCAGTCACACGCTGCGCAGACTACCCGTCTCCGAAACAGCTTTAAAAGTTTGTTAAAGACAAGTTACCAGAAATGTCCTTCAGGGCGCAATCAGATGCGCAATTCTGATGTAAAGACGCAATAATTAAAATACTCTATATTTTTGCCACGTGTGCGACTTCGAGTTTCTCCCCGAGCAATGCCTATCAGCTTACGATGGCCCAAAAATGCAAACTCTCTACATTTAGCTGAACGGTTGAATTTGGTTTTACAAACAGAGTATAATGTCCTTACCGTTACCGTACCCAGTATCTGAGCGTAGTAGCTGATTGGTCGCTGCACGATATCCTTTACTGAGATCTGCTGTATACGGGATTCCATATAGTTTTTTCCGTATACAACTTGTGCGGACAATTTCCTACGCCAGTAATTTTAGGGAGTGTTGGTAATAATATGACGCATTAACTACTTTTGTCAGTCTTTCGCTTAGTGCACACTCCACCCCACAAACTACAAGAAACATTTAGCGGGAGTCTAGAGGAAAATAATCATGCAATCTTAAGTTTTTTTTCAATATTTTAATGATGTATGCTATAAGGTTTGCCTCTGTTTCAATCATTAGTCAGCATCCTGCTGTATGTATCCTACTATGAAAATATGCAGTATTTTTTACTAAAGGGAGTTACTTCGAGATATGATTTTAAAAAATCTCGAAGTACTTAAATACGAGAAGCAGTTTCTCTATAAGCAATATGTATAACGAGCGAGTGGTTAAATAATTTGTGTCAGGTTTCGTATCTCGACAATATACGTTACGGTATGCAGTCTTTTTGCTTTATATAGTAGGGGTACGTCTTCGGTTTCAAGTGGTAAGGTAGTGCTGTAGCTGACAAAGTTAAATACCTAGAAACTGTACTTTAGTGATTCTATTAGACTATGTTGTTTCTCTTATTGTCAGTAGGATGGATGATGAGAGTATAGTTGTATGAAATCATGAAACGTGCAAATTTTTTCGTTATCTTAAATCGAAGAGATACTTTCAACTGTATTCCTAATTTTTATACCTCAAATGTCTTGTTTCGGCGTAGCCCTCCACAAGGTTATTTGGAGATCTTCCTTTTAACAAGTATGCCCATTGCGGTTCGCACATGTTATGCCGTCATTGAACTATCTTCCATCGAATTTATCCGGAGAGTAAACGTCTTAGCTATGGTACTTAAAAAGTAGAAGGTTCAGCAAAATAATCCAGCAAAATCCAGCAAATTTTTTTATTTTAAATTTTTAATTCAGCAAAACGGAAGAGGTTTCACGACCTTTGCGGTTGGTGACAACATAGACTGCAAAGCTCGCCTTGTGATGCGATAACATACGGTTCATTAATGAGCTATCACAAGTTGGTATTCTTATTCTAGTTTCAAGCGTAAGGACGCTGATAGATAGTCCTTTACGATGGTCTCGTTTTATTCATACAGATGTAAATATCAGATAAAAGTGACTAAATACTGTCTTAGAAATCTGTGTTAGAAAGCGTATTTCATTGGATGCCAGGCTGCGTCGACGTTGTACAATGGTAAAAACCAAAGTTTGCAGCTATAGATTCTCGGCACTGACTACAAGTGCTACAAGTGCTACGAGTAAATGGAAAAGCCCTTGAGCTGTGTGTTACTTTATACGGTTTGCAACTCGAGGCGGTTCTCTGTCTGAGAAGAATGTGGCTTGGGAAATCTCACCCAAGTGACTTGTAATAAGTGTGTCGATTATATCATTCTCATACCTGTTTATCTTCTTCATGCCTACGAGAACTAACACCTCCTTTCCTGTCCTTGTTGTAATAACTTTCCTTGTTGTCTGTGTTTTAAAAGACAAGTATGTGACTGTACATCATATATATATATATATATATATATATATATATATATAT
>MNPL01007896.1:0-19915 GCA_002081605.1 Tropilaelaps mercedesae | reverse complement strand
ATATATATATATATATATATATATATATACTACAGTTCATACGAACTTACTAATTTTGGAGACTTTTCCTTTGCTTCACAAACAGAGCCGCACGCGCAGCTGAGGTCGCGGAAAGCTTTCGCGATTACCTAATCAATAAAACAGCTCATAAATATCACAAATAGGAATGTTACACGTAAAAGAGAAAGGCCAACCATTTTTCTAAATTTTAAAAAATTATTATCATCTCCAGTATATAAACGTTATCTTGCACTATTCTTAATAATGTGTATACAGAGAGTCTTATCTATTTCCTGAGACTACCCTATGATTTTTCCATGCGTATATTAATGAACATTCCAGTACTGCATCAATCATGACTGATTTGAATATTTCTTACATCACAGATTTCTTCAAATTGACGCTCTTGTGATCCAGACCATTTGGAGGGGTCAAAAACCTAAAAACGGTGTCAACAACAAGCACATGTTACAAAATGATGCTTAATTAACTGGATGAGAAAGATCTGTTATGCACGAGGAATGCCTATGAACAAGAAAACTGGGAAAATCTTTAATTGCGTAGAATCGAACGCACCTTCGGGGCTAAGAACGGTACCGCTGTGTCCGCTATAAGGACGAATGCGATTAGCAGCGGAAGCAATGTAAGATTCGACATGTCCATGCAGTATAAGATCCTGTGAAATAGAATACATAACGTAAGCAGAACGCACAATAATGGTCGGGTTTTTTAGAAAGGCAATCAAATTCTGAAAATGATCAACAACTGTTAAAAAATCATGAGGTAGGCATCACTAACATAAAAAGCAGCTGACGTTATTGATGTGTCATTGGTAGTATACGTTGATTGCAATGAAATGCAAACTTCGTCGTGTCACAATATTTTTCTAAGAATTATATATGCGTATATGTGTGTGTGTAGGCAAAACTTACAGATGGATTACGGTTGTTGCGCCTGCAATGACCGCAGGGAAAAAAGGTTTTTCCCAGGTGAACAGTCTCTGCGCCAATAAGGCAATTTCGCGCCAAGGCGTTAGACGTGCCTTGAGGGCTGCCGGCCCCGAATCCTGCAAAGGGGAAATTATTTCCTGTGAGACTTTAGGAGCGTCCTTAAAACGCAAAAGACATAGGATAAAAGACAACTTAGGGCACTGCCAAACAAAGAAATGGCGACATATGACGAAACTAATCAGATACTTTTGCGATCACTTTTAATACTATTTCGCCCCTATAGGTGGAGATTTTCTATTAGCCTCCTTTTTCAATAAATAAAATACGCAAAATCATTGATACAGGCAAAAAATTTCTTACTAGCAATACTGAGCATTATTAAGTTTTCTTAGAATTTTAAATATGATATTCATCTAGGTCTAACCTTAAGCAATATCCATTGATTCGCCCTACTTACTAAAGCCTACGAGTTACTCCAGTTACTGAGCTGGGCAAGTAATTCACATGTCATTTCAGATCTATAATTTCTTCGCAGGACCCAATAATATACTTAGTTCACTTGATACTGGTATAAAATGCGCGAGCTTTAAAAAAGAACGGAGCGATTTTTTACTATATTAATATTTGGAATCATATTTAAATTTAATTCCTCTGACTGACCAAGTATATGGAAAAAATCACAGTTCCTTGAGCAGAGTCGAATCGAAGGATTTTTTCAAGAATTCAAAAATTTCATGGCTTTTTAAATAGTATATAACGCTTAATATAGCTGCTACCTGGAACTTAGAGTGGGACACATCAATAGAAATTAGTTTCAACAGTTAAACTGAGGGTTATGGCCAGATTGAACAATTAGAAATAATAATAACATATGTTGCTTAGCGTTGTGATTTCGCAAATAACATATACTCGGCTAAACAAAATTTACTCTAAATTAAGATCAGGTTGAAGCACAGACAATATAACTTTCAAGATCGCAAAAATATGTATATTTTTGATAACGACTCAACACGTCGTAACGCAATACTGTTTTAGCGACCGTGTGCTACCAAATTTCAGCTGGCATTTAGGTGAGAATGTCATTCAAATGTCTAGTAACAGCATCATCATTGACATGTTAACTCTGTATCTTAGCTGTATTTTAGAGCATACACGCTTTTTTTATGAATCTAACAAAGTTATCTGTAGAAATCATCTTGAACATATTTATATGCGAATCCATTTAAATGTATAGGCAGTAAGCTTTGAATGTAAAACGAAATTTAGCTATGTTCAGCGCGCATTGACCCTTTCAACAAATAAGGGACACTTCGACTTGTTGTATCCAATGAGGAATGTATGGCTAAGCACAAATTCATTTTTTTCCGCCAATCAAGTACATCCGCCGTAAAAGGATAGACCAAGTCATTTGATAATACCAAACAGCTGAATCATATAAAATAGCGCAATAGAGTAGTTTCTAAAAGTAGTTTCTATACCGTATTATTACTCAGGGACAGCTGCATTAGTGGTAGATATTTTATCGATAAACCAACCTGGCCATCTGGATTAAGCTTCTTGAACCGTGCAGATAATTGGTAACATACTAGTTGCCGTAGTAAAAACGAAAACCACCAGATTTCTTTGCCTGTTTTCTATGCATCTGTTGCTTAAAAAAAAACGCTTAACGGGTCACATTAAGTCGTCTATGCCCAAGTAAATTTTTTCTGGCTATGTCGTGTCATGTCACACGGTAAAAGGAGAAAGTCTGTTCCAGTAAGGAAGTTATTGATTTGCTTTTGTAATATATTATCGATATTAGAAACGACTTTAGAGAATACTGACGTGGTGATCATATCATGAGACATACACAGTTTTCATTATATGAAAGATTCTTTGCCCTCTGATTTGACATTGAAAAAGCAGGTATTCAAGCTTATATTCGGTATATATTTGCGAGCGTAGATTTACACTGATATTCTTTAATGCGACTCTAAATATCTACATATCTTACTCTAATATACCAAAAAGACAAGCAATTACATTGAATTTCCTGTTTGCTTCAAAACATAAATTTTTAGTTTACTCAGAGAAACTACTGAAATTCACCGACACTATTTTATTACTTGAGGTGTTACTATTGTTGCAATGCTGTTGTCTTCTAAGAAATTTGGGGAGATTTCATGAAGCGTACGTTTTGCTACGTTGACGATAGTTTGACAACAGCAAATGCCCACTTACTATATTGCTCGCGCCACATCTATAGGGTGAAGGCCGTCATACGTAATCGGTGTCGGTCGTTAAAAGTGAGTACTTAATGTCTTCCTACAATGACCTCTCCACAACGTTGTTATCCTCCCAAAATAATAATGGAAGGTAGGAATGGGTGCGCTGTGGAAGTATAGGACCGCTCCCATAGGGCGCGGTCCATAGTAAACAACTGCGCACATCACCAACCACCGAAGCTAATACCAGCAGCCAACTCTGGCTTTGCCGCCCCGCTCTCCTTTACTGCCATCCTCCCCTTCATCGTCGGAGGCGAACCAAGCAACCCATATAAAGGCGGGCCAAATTTTCTACCCACATAAGTACGTTCTCTTGTGTCGCAGTATCATTGGGTCGTAGCATTTCCAAGTAGATGAATAACATTCATGCGAATATGCGTTGGGTACGTATAATACAATGAGTTGGCAGAAAATGTTCTTTGCGCGCAAAGCTATCACTGCTGTAAAGAGTTTCATCGAATTGTGGTGGAGCCTACTTGGTGTTGAACTAAACGCAGTCCACAACTGCTTAGCTGGACTGTCGAAGTTTATCATGCGAGAGAGCAAACACTTACGAATCCGTTGCCGCTGCCGTCACCCTCCATGTTCTCTACTCGAGGGATTCACAAAAATGCACACTCACACTACAACACGAACCAATCGAAACAGTGTCTAATTAGATCTACAGCTTCACCGCTGCGTTGTTCCTTCCTTCAGTTACCGTCAAGCTAGTCGAACCGTCCGACTGACGACAAGAAAAGAACTCGCGCAACTGCTGCCTTTCCTGCTTCTTCAAGCATCCACTCACTATCACGGACACCAGCCGATGGGACAGCTAGACAGACAAACACGGCAAACAAGCAACGAAACGAGAAGACGACAAGGGCGACACCGCTCAAGCTGTTACGTCCCACGGATACTAACACAGCAAAGCCAGCCAGCACTATTGCTAAGCACTAGGACTGCTTTTCCCGCTGCAATGATCAACACAGCCTCTCTCTCACCCAGTTTCCTTACACCCGGCGGAAGCAGCGGAGGCGAAAACGGCGCACCGAGATCTCTCGCTTTGCTCCCAAAGCTCTCTCGCTCTTTTGACTGACTGTGAGACAAGATGATCAACATCAGATGCCTGAATGGAGTCGAAATAAAATTTGGGCCCTTGCCCATTACTCTCCCTAAAGCTACGGAAACCAAACATTTTAGTAACAAACAATAGTGTAGCTTTGGTACAGTAAAGTATGCTTTTAAATAAACCTTCTGAATCTGCAAAAAAATGCTTAACTGTGTTCGTATTCGTGGCTACCTAAATGATGAGCTGTGTAAGCCTTTTTCTTGGAATCCAAATGCTACATTGTTGTGTTCGTATGTCTACTTGTAAAAGAGTTGAATCATAGCAAACACAGTTTAGTAACATATGTTTTGTTGGCAACAGTGTTTACCGAAATGATTGTAGAAGCTAAGAGAGAAATGACTTTTCATTGCTCGATGCTTTTCATATCTGGTATGTAAATGGCCTCAATAAATGGTTTTGAATTACGACGCTCTTAAACATTTACTGCCAACTCGTAAAAAATGTTTAAAAATTAACCATCGGTAAGTTGTCGCTCACTATATAGCCAAAAATTCAGGTCGCAAATGTTTTGGTCAATTCGAACGCAGCAAGGCGTAAGAGGAATGCAGACCAGATAGATAATATTTGAGGCAATATTTTACCAAGATTCTTAAAAATACATCATTATTGGACCCATTTTCACAAATATTTGTCAATGACTTTCATAGGGAATGATTTAGACAACTTTCTCCTTTCGTATTTCTAGGCACTCAGTTGTTGACTCCTTACTCTTACACCCATAAACGTCTCTCTGTTTTTAACGCCTCTTTCTCTTCAACTGCCCGTGACTCGCTTATACAGAAGAAATTACATTCGGCGAAACGAAGGGTTGAAAAATAGTAAGGTTAAGCAAAAGTTCTGTCCAGTTAGCCTCTTTAGAGAAACTTCACCAATCACTTTAGCTTCCTTGCTGGCCGTTTAGATGAAGATCCTTGGTGCCTATAATATACTCTTTGCAATTTTGAATTAAATCACACCTGAAAATCATATTTATGGACTTGGTTGTGCTTCTATATAAATTATTTAGACGGCATTATTTCATAAGCAAAATACACACTTATCGAAATGTGCTGGTTGAAATTAAATCGAGTTGTGTAAATTAATTCATTGTTTTGTATCGTGTTAAATGATTTTACCGGATAAGTTTTTTTAAAGCAAGGCGGATATTTCGAAATGAACTACCAATTCTACCTACCAATGAACTCTGTTGTACTAGATCTCGTTATAAGTCTTAAAACTATTTATGTCTGGCAGGTTACTGTATTGGCATGCTTGACACGTCTATTTGTTGGGTCCTGCAGATTTGGCAGAAGCGAAAGGGATGATGAGCATACCCTGTGCGAACGACTAATAGAGTACTATCGGAATGAAAGAAAACTAATTGGAAGAAGAACCGATCTCTACATAAAGACGAATTTTGTCACGCTGACAGCGTTCTGGGACTCAAGTTGACCTGGAGGCTTTGTCCCGAAAGCGTATTAAGATTCTGTTTCACAAAGGACATTTTAGGAAAATGCGCAAAGAGAAATAATCATTCAATTTTGGTCACTTAACAATCTGAATGGAAAAAATATTTCACACACAAAAACTTGTATATAAATTTGTAATTAATTATTGAAGTATTAAAAGGTTATATACTTAAAATTCTCTGCTTTTTCAATTCGTTTAAATTCTGTGGCCTAATAGAGGTAAATCTAGTGGTGTAGTAATTTATCTCGAGGCTTTTAGATTGTTAAGATTTTAATTATTATTAAGTCGCGTCATGATATAAGAACATATATATTGAATTCCTGTTGCAAAACAATCAAATAGGAGACACTTTGTTCAAAGCGTCCATATATATATATATTTATATATATTGCATTGTGGGCGCAATGTGGAATCTGTAACTGATTTAGCGTGCCCTTTGTTAATTTCTGTAGTCTATAGAGCAAATTATTGTTTTATTTGCCGTAAAAAATCACTTGCTGAATCACACCAAAAGTGACGACAACAAATGGTAGGCCGATAAGGAAAAATATACATACTTTTTACGCCCAGATCGTATCGTTCATTTGCGGTTTTTTAGGGCCCATCCAGGCGTTTGCTTAACTATTTATTCTGTTCAACTATTTTCCGATAATGACAATTATGAAGACAATTATACATTCAGGGACTTATTTAGCCGCCATTCATAGAAAATAAACAAGTGTGCGTTCATCCGTTCATCCGTTGCACGAAGCGCGTGGAATATGTTTGGATATTTTGTGATCATTCGTTGTTAAAAATTTTAGTGCTCCGGAACTTCCTAAATATGTTTCGTCGTGCGAGCATCGATTTGGCTCGTACCATGGGAGTGAGAGGTTATCGAAAGCACTTAATACCCACCCTACGGATTATGGCGGTGCGACAGAAAGAAGCTGGCGAAAAGATTTTGCCAAAAAGGTTATTTTTGGTTGTCACATTGACTACTAAGTTAGGACTTTATTTGAATTACCGTCATTCTATTAGGTAAATGGTATTTTATTTAGCAGTCTTCTAAAATGAAGGCTCATAAAACAGCATAAATGCATATCACTATTCACGTTGTTGCTTTACGAGTATACAAAAAAATGTGTCCAATATGTAGATCACTTCCGTCTACGTAGCAGCGCTTATAACGTTCAAAATCTATAGTAAAGTTTTATTGAAAAAGGTCACAAATATGACTCAATTCACTTTTATGCAAACATTTGCTGAAATGTGGCCTATAATGTGGTTCGCATTTCTTCTCGGGTTGGTTCAGTATGTCGTAAAATGTATAAAATATGTTAATCGCTATTATAATTTTTTTTCTTTTTGGTTATCTTTAATTTGTATAGGTGTTCTTATCTTGAGTGGGATTTTTCTCGAGAATTGGATGCTCTCTGTCGACGTCTAGGTATCGAACGGACGGAAAAAATGCGGGACTCATTCGTAAGTCAAGGATACGCAGACGAAGAGGAGCAGAAACTGAAAGATCTGGGTCTGCCATTGGCCCCAATTCATTCTAACGCAACAATGGCCCAAGAGGGTCTTGTGAAGCTACGTGAAGTCCTTAAGAGCCAGCTGAGAGAATGTTATCCATATTTGCCAGGCCAAGCTCTGGACTTTCTTCAGCAATATCTTGTCAGTCCTGATATGCTTGTCGATATAGCTTCACAAATGGGCCTCCAACCATTCATCTTTAGAACAGGTGCGATTCCATTCACCTGCTGATACTTTTTTAAAATAACAAATTTTAGTACAACAAGAGCAAACGATTGAGTTCGAGTTTCTGGAGGTGAGGCTTATGGAAATGAAGACCCGAGTCGTCACAGTATGCCCAACGCCGTAGTCCATGTTCAGGCACCCTCAGTGTAGAGCTACAATTTGATTTAAACAAGCATGCTGCCTATTAAGATTCGCCGTGAGGCACATTACAAAATTATTTTCTAAATCCTTACCGATACTTGAAGTGAAAGGGCCATTATTAGTTACTACCACGATAATTCTCTTCGGTCATCACTTCAGTGAAAATTTACAACCAATTTAACTAAGGATCTTACTAATAATGAAAAAAGAATAGCGTTCCGCCATCTAAATGTAACTTTAACATTTCTAGGTACCGGCCAAGATGTTTCACCAGAATTGTTATATGACGCAGTTTTAGCTCTGTTTTTCGCGGTCCGGGAACCGGATGAATTATGTCGCCGCTTCTTCCTTGTTCAGCTGTGTGGAAAAGATGTTTTTGACTTGTGGAACCCTAAGGATGTAACACATATGCTTAATACTTTGCTTCAACAGCAGAAACTGCCACCGTATGAAGCGCGTCTTATTGGTGAGACAGGTCGAAATACGCTCGAGTCCTTATTTTACGTTGGGGTTTACGCAGGTGGTAAGCAGCTGGGTAAGGGCGCAGGTTCAACGCAAGCGCAAGCTTTAGACGTAGCAGTAAGAGATGCTCTCAGAAGAGCGTTTGGGGTTACGCGAGATGCACGCAGTCCGTTTGAGAGAATGGCGATGCAAAGACTTGGCAAGAAGATAACCCACGGTCTCACAACGGCTTCGAACAAGGGACCATCATACGCTTCATAGGGCGAAAATACACCTCTAGGATGTTCAAAACGTAACTTACATTAACTCATACGTGCTAACGTGGATGCACGAATTACTAATTTTACATGAAAGATAAGCGTTAATAAGCGCAAGGCCTAAATAAATATATGTATTCACAGCATATATTTTTTGCAGTCAAATGTGTATGCTTAGCAACAATAGTGCTGCTTTGAGGTGAAAATTGCTTTTTTAATAATAAAAATGCATGTTTTCTAGCCAGATGTGCACTTCAGTGCGAAGTATCTTGTTTCGAAAGTGCACAATGAAACACAAAATTTACTTTTATAACACTCAAGTGCTTATTTTGCTACACAGTTTGCATTTCTGTTGCCAAAATCCATTTGTATATAAGCGAGAATAAAAAATTAACTCTTCTATAGAATAGGTCATTTAATGTGCGTTCATCAGCTTAAATCTTTATAAGAATTATATCAAATATTTTAATACTTGGTCTGTCAAAAATTATTTGTCATCGATCTTCGCCTGAAGGTCACACAAATAGTTCAAAATAGAGGCGCAAATCGGTATCATGATAAAATAGCCAGCACTTGCGTAGAACATTTGGCATTCTACGTCAGATCTATTTATATGAATGCTAATTATGGTAACAATAAATGAGAACTCGTTGCTGGAAGGTATTGAGGTCACTTCTTTTGGGCTGTAATTGTTACATTTCTTTATTTACAATTTATATGTATTTTTTAAATAATAACTTGGCCGGAACGCCAAAAAAGGCATTTATTCCTCATAACTGACATTGTCACAGGTCAATCAGCTAAATATATCTCGCTTAACTAAAATATGAATAAAATGTAGTTTTTCAGAGGCCATCACCGCCAGCCTCGTAATTTCGATTGACAACTACCCAAGTCTACGGGACAGAAATTAACTAATCAGCCTGTCAAGCAATCAGCCAGCTCTACAATGATATACAAACCAAATCATTCGATTAGTAGTAGACCGAATATCAGATTGCTCTCAGCACTGCATGGCCCAGCCGGAAGTAAATATTTCTAACAAAGTCCTTGCAATACTTGAGATCTTATTAGCTCAAACCAGCATCTTTGCTGATAAAGCAATACAATACTTTGCCAATATTTTCCCATCGGTCAATCCTTTGTCACTTTATTGAATTTCCAGTAACAACTATAAATAAGAGCTTTGATTAGTTTCCGCTCCTGTTCGACAAAAACTTTTACATAAGTGTTCTTCTACGCTTACTTTGACTTAAGGCTAAATCCATCTCTGGTGCACTGAAAATTGTGAAATTTACATATACAAAAGCAAGTATTTTTTCCTTTGACTCTTACACGCCTTCCGAGCTTTTTTCTATAATATGCACACACCAAGCATCCCCTATCCACAAACTGGGGCATAATGATCATATTCACATTTAAACAATCCGTTGTTATGGGGCTTTTTAGCGGTAGCGGTAAAAGCAAAGTTTTCTACAACACCCAAACTTTAACCCGTTGCGATATTTGACTCAATTGAGGTGTAAGGATAACCGAAATTTGTTAAGGCCTACAGGAGACCTGAGCTAAGCAAGAAACATGGTTGTTCTGGCTATTTCATATTAGCACTGTTATGTACGAATTCGCAATCTGGCCGGTTTCGCAAATTCGGAACACTCGAACGCCCTCGATATGCGTCGAAACTCTATTTTGACGGTTTCGCAGAGCTAACACGATTGTAACTCCAGAAAGGTATATAACATATTTACTATGCACACGCATTTTCGGAGTGCGCTTCACAGTCTTCAAAGGCTAAACTGTCTACAAAATGACGTTTGACGGCAAGTGAGAACATCCGTAGCGAGAGAGACTGACCACTCTCAAATCCACAAGAAAGCGGCTTATCGGCGAGACCAAAGGCGGAGTCACCGGGTTAGAGGTGATTACCCAACTTTTTTGATAGTGATACATAGCAATACCAAATTCATTAAATTCCCCTTGATTTCACTAATACTTTTTCAAGGACACATAAAATCGTGATGCTCGCAGATAGCAGCAAGCTTTTGGTCTATGAGAACTTTTAGGGTAGTATGCCTAAAAGGTAACCGCGTGTCAAGAGTCAGAAGTGTTATTGAGCCCGCTGTCCATTTTTGTTATTAGCATTCTTACAGACCAAATTTTCTGATAATAACAAACTCCTCATTTAGTGAACTTTTTTGTTCGTTTTAACTATAGAAATTAGTAGTTTTATTCCGCCCTAGCCCGTCTGTTGTGGGTTCGTTGACCGTGCATTTCAATGAAGGACGTTAGCTCACGAGGCACAAGACCCTCGTAATTGACCCTATGTTTGTGCACAGCCTTGGCAGCAATGCATTTCAGGCTGATTTCAGATTGTGCCTTTAGCACCAATTCGGCCACTCCAGTCGTTGCGGACTCCAGAGGGGTCAGACCTAAAATCGTTTGACACATCACATAAAAAACAAAAAGCATCAAGATCGTATAAAAAATAAATATATGACTTACCTGGTGGCATTAAAAAGATGATCGAAATACACAATAAAACTTGTTGTATTTCGAGGCAAGATAAAGATGCGTGTATACCATGGCAAATTTTTTACACCCAATCCATAATTGCTGTCTTAGGTAGGTACGTAAAAGGGTCTACTATTGCAGTTTTCATCACACTTAGCCCAATATTACATTTAGACTGGTTTTCAATTTGGGTTTCATTGAAAAAAGTAAAGATGAGTAAAGATGCTAGCAAATACGGTATTTTGCTGTTTAAACAAATCAGTTGTAATTGCGATGGAAGCTACGATGTCAATGGTCTGGTTACCTTTGTAATTAACAACATCGGTGTGCGCTCCTCGATCTACCAGAGTGACAATAATGGAACGCAGCGTGAGGAAGTCTGTAATCGGCTTTGCATACGCCACAATGAGATGGAGAGGCGTATCCCCGTGCTGGTTCACAGCGTTCACATCTGCTCCGCATTCCATTAGCAGCCTGCAACGAATGTGCATAAACAATTACGTACACTTCACAGCCCAGTTGTTTTACGAATGGTCATACATAAAAACATAATCGCTGCGTCGTGTGATATGTCACTGTCTCATAACAATAGATCTCTATCTTTCGAGCTTCTGATGTTAAAAAGTTAAAGCACTCACTTGGCTGTATTGGCGCATGGAAAATGGCAGAGATTCCGCGTGTGAAGATCATGGACAGGCGTTCGACTGTCAACTGCAAGATGTAGTAGCGTATTGCCACTGTTAGCCGTACATCGACTGCTGGCCATTCTGTAGACAAGGCTACAGAGGGTGTGCCTCGCCTCAGCACGACACCGTTTGATCAGTTTTGAGACGACAACAAGCAAATAGATGGATGTCAGGACGACTTCATGTTCAGTACCCTTAAGGCGTGCAGCCATCCCGTCTTTATCCCTTTTTTCCTAAAAAATAGTGTCCAAATTACGATCAAGCAATCACAGCCCCATAAAGATAAATCGCCTTGGAATTAGATCACTTTGAATACTCGCCTACGATTACGTCTACTCTGGTACGTACAGAATCCGCTAATCGAAAACTAATTTTACAAACTTCGAACGATAAGTACCCCTGAATCAAGAACCTTCACGCAAAATTCTTCCCTTACATAAAAATAAAATGTCCAATGCTCGGAATTCGTAGCAAAAGCATAGAAATCCATTTTTAGGAAATCAAATAAAATAAAATGTCATCTTAAAAATGATATATAAAAACGTTTCAACTAACGAGCGACCAAAGAAACAATACGTTTCAGGATTTTTGCCGAAAGAATTCAATCTCCTTATGTCGTTTTGGTATCCGTAGATTAAGGCCAGAAATTGTCTTTTCTTTTTAAAAGATGAATCCAGTTTAATTAACTTGAAAAGGACGATCGCGGAAAGGCATATTAAAAAATGGGTGTCGTACATTCTGTTTTGCATATTAACTACATTTTGTGCAATAAAGAAGTATAGTTACCTTTTCGGCTATTTGTTCCAGTTGAGTAACTGTGGTCTGCATAACCTTAGTCAGAACATCCACCGACACCTGAACTCCTACGTGCAACATTTGACAGAAAACCTGCGCAAATCGTAGAAGATCGCTCACTAAGCAAGCCCCATTGCGTTCCTTCAATGACAATGCGTGCAGCCAGAGCTCCAGACAGCGTTCGAAATTTGCAGAATCTACTTGAATGATAGAGAAGTTAATTTAGTCATAGATGCTCAATTTAACATTTCAGTTATCTCAAGTCTAATAATCAGCACATATTCACACGATACTTTCTCAGAGGGTTTGAAAGACTGGGCGTAACTACAGGCATTGTTGATGCATTTAAACTGCCAAGCCGAATAAACTGTAACTCTGATTATCCAGACTGGATATATCACTTTAACATTTGACCATTATTAATAGCTAAGACAGACCGGCGAATACGGCGCCTCGGAAGGTGACTGCAAGTGGTACTTCCGGGTTAAGAGGTCCAAGAATACGCTCCCGAATTGCGAGACTCTCCATTTGTAACGCATTAGCATTGTATTTGATCTGTTGCAGCTCCTCCAGCGTACGACACTCGATGCGGTTTTCGTAAGCCGGCACTGGCGGTGGTAGTACCTACACAGGCATAGAACCATGTCATTGAAGGCAATTATTTGCTTCCTGTCTCGTTATATTCCCGCTTCCGTGTTTACAAATTAGAGATTTCATGTATAAAATCATGAATCGGCGTCCTCGTTTGCGACCTTTGGCTTACCTTGGGAAGAACTCGATCGGGGTCTCCGTAGCGCCACTGCATTGCGACCCGCAAGTAATGGTAGCATCGTTCTAGGTCATAATTGTCCTTGTCATTCGCAAACGAAGCGCCTAGAAGTTCAAGAGCATCAATCTTCGTCTCACGGCTGTATTCCGGATGAGCAACAAAGAATTCTACCGCCTGAAATAAAAGTAAAACAATTTGCAGTTGACAATTTGCAATTTCATCGGGTGGTGCCAAATTACATCAAAGATTTCAAATTGCGTCCTAGATGTCAAAACATCTGAGTGGTGTTAAATTTCATCGGGTGGTACCAAATTATATCAAAAATGTCAAATTGCGTCGGAGATGTCAAATAACACCGAGTGGTTTTAAATTTCATCGAGTGGTGCCAAATTACATCAAAAATGTCAAATTACATCAAAGAAATCCACCATCGATGAAATCCACTCTGTCCGTTTATTCCAAATAGAATGCGATCAAACAAGTATTTTTCTGCCAGGAACATGCTGTTTTACACAACCCAGGGTTTCCTCCGTTCCACTCACTAGCATTAAGCATTCAAGCCTCCTTTTCTTTCACCAGAGCACATATATAAATGCGTTTCTTAGATCAATACATTTAGTTAATTTATCAACATACCCGCCGGTCTCCTCATAATTTGTTACATATTCTAACTGATAACGTGCCATGTGTATGCAACAAAAGTGTGTTTCCTACGGTAGATTAATAGTGAGAAAAAAGGCTAAAAGATTAATTACCTTAATTAATTAAATCAATTAATTAATTAAAGATAAGTTACCTCTGGCTGCGCTCTTTCTGCGGCGGTCATAATGGGTGTCATGTCATTTTTGTTGATGGTGTGCACGGACGCATTAAAACGAATCAGTTCCGACATGATCTCGACGTAGCCATGATCGGCAGCAAAATGCAGTGCCGTATTATCGCACAGTGCACGGGCGTTCACCGGCGCGCCATGTTCGAGTAGGCAGGTAACAACCTCCTTATGGCCCTTATACGCAGCGATCATCAGGCAAGTATTCTCGAACTGGTTTGCAATATTGTAGTCGGCTTTGTGATCAAGTAGCAGTTTGACCATTTCAACCTTGCCATCGAAACACGCTGCCCGTAACGGAGTGGATCGACTTCTAGTAGCGTGATTGACGTCGGCTCCACACTTGATCAACATCATTACAATCGTCATATGGTTGGCGCCGGCAGCACACCACAGTGGAGTCGCGCCATCAATCTTACAAGAATCGCAAACAATCGTACCTATACTTGGACCAACCGAAACACACCAATGCGCAATAGGCGTAATGTATATATGGTTCGGATAAAGGCGTTAGACTGAAACGTAAGCTTATTTCAATTATGGTGGACACGGTTTGGAAAATTGGAGGTTTGCAGTGGTCCCGCGTCAAACCGTTCGTTTACGTCAATATCTACTTGATGTATATTACCATAACGCGTTCTGGTTTTCAAAGCTGGCCGATGTCATCATAACCAGTTTAAGTTGGTAGTAGGTCGGTTGGTAGTAAAATATGATAAATTTTTTAATGGATTGTTAGCTACAGAATTCTCAGTAAAAAAACCTAGACTTATCAATTAGTTCAAATCGTACGTTTGTTTCCTCATGCAAAAATGCATTGTTATTAGGTTACAGAAAGCGTGTACAACTTGGAATCTACTATTTAAGGAGTTTCCAAACTAAACTTCAATTTTATTATACTGTGTTAATTTTGCTTTCAATCATAATAATTTTGGATAAGCATTCGTTTGGATTGGAACTTTCGCACAGGAGCCTCTTACTGTTACGTTTTTTGTACACGAACCTTCGGTTTCAATGTCAACACGATACTCATAGATGAGTAGATCACAGATTTCAACGTGGCCCTCCTTTGCAGCGATAAGCAGTGGTGCGCACAATTGGGTTTCATCCTGATATCTTTGGTTCAAAAGCTCACGTACACGTTTTGTGCCAACTTGCGTCGTAGCTTGTTCTAGGCGCGACGTCAATTGATCAAGAAGACCTGGAACACGTAATCACAACGCAGTTGGTTAAAAACGCGTACTAGTATGTACACATGTCAGAACATTCTATGGACATTTCAGCATGTCTTCGATTTGTTGTATTAGGTGACTTAGTCACCTAAGTATTGAAGTCAGCCCACGCAAGTAGGCACTCAGCACACCGTAACATTGAGCGTGCAAAATTAAGAGAGACCCGACCATGGCCACGCGCTGAGTAACATGTGCGTCTTCTTGAGGGCTTTTATGAAAATCCTCATAGAAAACGTGCGATACAGAAACACAATTAGAAAATACAAATAAAAATATGTGCGGATAACTATTTTCAAACGCGGATAATTATTTTCGAAAATTTAATAGCGCAACAGTTAAACTCACCTTCACGACACATGACGTAGACATCACAGAGAAACTGCACTTCATCGAATTCCAGCGGTTTTGAAAACGGGGGAGCCATTGTAAAATCGTCACGGGCTCGTTTGTCTCCGGAGAGCATAACTGGTTCGTTCTCCATTTCATGCATCATTGTGAAAAGCTAGAATACAAGTTTATAAGAGTATTCCACCAATAGTCAGTATACAACTGGAGTTCAATACAGTTAAACTATTTAGAATGGTCCTCGCGGAGTGTATATGTGAGTTAAGCGAATAACGTATTTTTACTTAGTGGGACCAAGTGAGATATACCGCTATATTTAACTCGCGTGATGAATTCATTTCGCATTCATCTCTGCAATGCACTGTCACTTCGAAAATCCTTTGATTTAGTAGTTAAGATTCGATTCTTGGCGGTGCTTAAAGGTGATCAAATAACAGGCCACCAAATTAGAAACATGCTCTGTCGATGTTTATATGAGAGAACCAAAGCTGTGCTTCAAATGTCATATCTACACAATAACATTTCGCTTTTGAGCGCATTGATCCGACAGGTTTTTTTTCTAGCAACATTTTAAAACGCCTTGACGATAATGTTCATTATTGCATCAAAGATTGATAGAAGTTAATAGGAGTGCATTTGCTTGTGTTGCGATTTCTCGGTAGTTTTATTCCATTGAGTTTGTTATTTAATAGTTGTGGTTCGAGCTGTATCAGCGCTCCCATTGGGGCGCTTTTACAAGGCGCACTCGTATTGCTTCCTTTTGCCTGTTATGCTATAACTCCATATATACTTGCGCTTCTAGTGATCGTCCGCTCATGAATCCTGGGCACTCCTTTGTTCGTAGACACTACTGTGGTTGCCCGCTCAGAAGAATCAAAACTGTGATTTCAGTTAAATGCTTCGACGAGGATAGAAAAATAGCTCTGTAAGCATAACAGAAAACTAAATTCCTTGAGAATTTAATCTTCTCCCCCACTGATTTACATAAGCTAACAAATTAACAACAAGTAACAACGAATTAACAACCAGTAACAAGTTAACAAATTAAATTAACAAACTCATTGTTTATGACTAACCATAGCGTAAATCCAAATTGGTGTACAGCCACGTGAGTGGCTGTGCATATAAATTCGAATGTCGGAAAAATCGAAGTTTCCTCTCTGGGCATTATTTTCAGTATGTTCAGGCTAAAGCTGCCCGTTTAAAGCGTTAAAGCAATTTCTAGAATGTACGCAATAACCACTAGTGTTACCTGGCGTCACGTCTTAACAGATAATGGACCTAGACCCGAGCACCAGACACACCAGTCGCCACAACCAAAGAGAGTGTAACGTAGCTTGATGATACAACCGATGGCCAACCGACGTCTCTCGTTACTGGACCGTTCAACTGGCCTTACAGCTACCAATGTTGATGGAAAATGCTCGTGCGAGTCCATGTAGCGATGCAAAGTGCTTTATTCCACCCAGGCAGCCGACAGATGTATAGTACCGCCTGAGATACCCGTTTCTAGCCAAATCTTGAGGTAAACTTATAGGAGTATCAACAAGCAATCTCGCTCAGACCTAATACCCACACAATCGTGTTTGTGTATGTACATATGTGTTCATGAGCAAAAACAAAAATAGTACGCATAAGCGGCGCATGAGAGCTCTGAGCTAAGATGTCACGGCACTATAATGCAAACCATTATAGCCCTGCAGAAGCTATACACCAAATCTATATGCCTACGGAAAATACTATACGGCAAATGATTACTCGGTTACGCAAAACTTCCCCAGTTAGAGCTCAAATAAGAAATTGGACGATCATTTTAGGGTTATACTAAATATTAATGTCGTAAGCATGCGAAGCAGGTGGGAACTATAAATCTGAGTTCAAAGTTAATTTATGGACTTACAAGATCTTTACTGACATGCTTAAAAATTAAGGCCTACAGAACAACCGTGATCGTGTGACAGTACTCCGATTGGGGAGGACAGTTGGCATAATGTTCGCTTTCATTAGCGATGCCATTGCAAAATACTGTGTAATACACTGGTGTCAACACGACCGCCATTGGCACCATCTGTTCCCGCTGCCTTGAAAAGAGCTAAAGAGAAATTACGAATAGATTGATTACAGTTGAGCGTTTAAATTCTGGAATAACAAAACAAAGCATGTAAGAGCATTATTGAGCCAGTAGTTCTTTCACTCAGTATCATGGGTTAAATCAGGATAATTGTGCGCCTTAGTCGTTGATTCGACCGACGAATAACGACCTAACGTCCTACTAAGCATTTTGCTTAGCAGGTATTGAAATGCTTGTTGTCCCAGCGGTGTCACTTGTTAAGCCTCTTACCAACTCTAGCGTTTATAACGCAGGTTGACCAACTTTAATATTAGCAGCATAGTAATGTCACATAACCGATTCGTATCCGTTTTCCCCTTTGCAAAGCAACTGCCTTTTGGTCGAATGATGGTTTATTTACTTTTAAACGCGTTTGTCCGTTGTTGTTACCCTTTTGTACGAAAGAGCTCTTAAATGAAAGGCTAAAAAGAATGCTATCACTGAGACTTGCTATGCACTGGCTTTTCACCCGGATGGCCGCGGTCAATTCTGGCAATTTCGGCCAGTGCTGTAATCCCTCGTTTGATGTACATCTGTCTAGGTTAAACGTATTACGGTGATTCCTATAGGGCAGGTAACAGATTCAGAACAATATTTTAGGTACTTTGCTATATTGCTTTTCATATTTGAACTACTAGCCGCTCTGGGGTGTGTCTATCGAAGGAACAATTAGCTTCGTAAATAAATCTCGTGAATACGCTAAGTGGCAAGAAAACGCGCAACTTCTAAGTTTAGGCTTTGTTTTGCTGAATCTGAGAAAATGTTAGATTTTACCGGCGAATATTTATGAACTCGTATTCTAACCAAGAGAAAACTAATGAACCTTAAATCTTAATTGACTGCCGCTGTCGAATGAGATCAAAATGTGGTAAAAATATTGTACAAGCGCCAGATGAATTTTCTAAGAAAGTATTCTTCTTTATAATACCAATTTCTAACCGAACGGAATGCAGCTTCCTAAGCCGGTTAATCAGCCAATATAGAAAAACATGCTCAATCTAAGATCTATTAAATATTTTCCAGATTTACAATAGTTTGTTTCGAAGTCGTTACACTTACTTCAATCTCACTGTTGGTCGTTATGGTAATAATGGCCAGTACAATAATGAGAGATGTAATTCATCTGGCTTTACCAGTTCAGCGACGGCAAAAATAGTCACAAGCGAAATAATTCTATGAGTTTTTACCAAGTTTTTGTTCCACAGAATGTCTATCTTTCATAGCTAAAGCAAGTCGTTTAGCTGGCTAAGTAATGGTTCATTTAGGAAGTGCCATAAGGTCAGCTTTCAATTAGCGTGCATGACTAACGCTGGGTGCGATTGAGATTCAGGAGGATAAAATTTGCTTTGGTGAGATTCAGCAATATGTACAAATCAGGCTAGATAGCCCAAGGATAATCATTCATAGCGTCACCGCCACTGATTTGTGGTGTATATAGGGATACATACGTGGGTGCACTCATCACACGGAACCGCAAATCAACCATTAAATCGGGCAAATTTCTGCCCCGCTGACGACACTTCCGACACATCAACAACCTATGAAAACAATGGACACCAACATACCAAACATGCACTATAGCCAGCGGTGATGCAATGATAGCGAAAAGAGTATCACAGTTGATCCTTCAACAACAAACCACAGATTATGAGGTATACAGCAGGACACACTGCATACGTGAAACTAAAACAACGGTAACCTTAGATCGTCTTCACTTGGAAAGAGAGGTTGAAGTCGTAGTCGGTCGCCCGTGTAGACGGCAGGGCAGGCTCGAAGGGACCTTTTCCTCTCAACATGTGATATCCTACGGACACTCAGACCATACAACTGACCTCTCACTGTGATTCTAAATAGTCCACGTACAGATTGACCCATGGGTACCGACGTACATACTAGAAACTAAGCCGCTATAGTAAGCCAACCTCTGGTTCGCAAAGATAATGCTTAGCTACGGTCAATCAGATGACCTATAGCAGTAGAGGCAGCCCTATGACCCGTTAAACGAGTCTACCCTCATTTTGGTTGCCGTCAATGATGGTGGCCCGCAGCGAACGTTTTCGTCCACTTAACAACCAGAATCTGTTCCCCTTTCACTCTTATCTCCACACTTTCACTTGCGATAGACAGCTTCACTTGCTCCCTCCCCCATAGGTAGATATAAACACTCGACAAGACACGACCGAAATACCGGTATATATATATACACATATATATAGATATATATATATATATATATATATATATATATATATTATGGATGACAATAC
>MNPL01007895.1:4254-14631 GCA_002081605.1 Tropilaelaps mercedesae | reverse complement strand
ATATATATATATATATATATATATATATATAGACAACTTCCCTATGTCACTCCGCCATGAGCCTCACAATCAGATCATAACGTCGACACCATATTCACTTCCAACGTACTATGGTAATTTCGCAATAACATATTCTAACATAGGCAGTTGACGTAGACTATTTTTTGATGCATTAGTTAACGTACCTACTCATCCACTAGGACAGCGTCTGTAAATAACCAACGAAATGGCTCAACGCGCTAAGCCGACTTAGCGTGCATTGCTACGCTGGAATTGCGTAGAGAAAAATACAACCGAATTTCGATGTAAAATATTTTTGTAGCTATGCACACATGTTGTATTTGGAGGCCCTGCTATAGCCCGAGATCCACTTCAAACGCTCTTAAGCGGAGAAAGTCTATCAATAAAGGTGTACTTTTTCAAGGAGCGCCTGGCTGCGGAAGCTATCCCGTCGGCCTAACCTTTCACGATTTTGACAGTGGACAAATGCCTCGCATTTATTGCGCAATCGGTGCATGTCAACCTCAAGTGGTATAGTTCAGTTGTTTGAAATTCATTCGCAGGCAACCAAGTACAACTGTATAAACCACCGTTTCTACGGGCGAGTCAGCGACACAGCTAACGTTGATCTTTCTCTGTACTGCGAACGTCTCGCTCGATTATACGCACGGCACCCGTTTGCATCCGTACTTTAACACCTAAGGTAAAAAAAGCAGTAAACCACTGGTTTTTCGTTGCATTTACATATGTTTTAATATAAATATAAGTTCAAATGTTGCTAAAAAAAAGTAAGTCCAATTTCGCTCGATAGTTGCTGTCACAGGTGAAGCCTACCAGCGTCCCAGAAAACCGATCGGAATGAGGGGGCCAGCGCAGTTCAGTAATCACCTGCGGGCCCAATAGCAAAGCCTGCGGTGTTTACGTCAGTTCCACTCAGCGAAGCTATTCACGGGCACGTGCACGAAACGGTGGCTATGAGGAGGCCACGGGGGCCTGCACATCAACTCGTTGTGCCATGTGCAGTGACATTTCGTAATAGAGACGGTTATTGCGTAGCGGTGACCGTCTATGCCCTTCGCTAATTGCCGCGTGTGTCGACCCTGCTTTGAACGATGATGTGACCGTATCGACGAAAATGAGGACAGCATTTTGATATTGTTTGAATAGCTAAATACAGGCAGTCGAGCCCGGTGACGTCGTGCAGCCGCGTGCGCCTTGAGGCACGTTGGGATCTAGTTCCATGTCGGCGTTCGGGTCAGATTCTGATGCTGGTGGCAGAATGACACATGGGTAAGCTCTTATGTTTTTTCGCTATTTTTGAGTTTTGCCTAAGGAATTTATGATGGCGCTAGCTATTCGTTAGCGTTAGTTGGACTGAACTGATTCCGAAAAAACCGAACTACATGTTAAAAATGCACAATGGCGCTTGCAATCTTATCAAACGAGCTTTTTTTAACCTGTCGTGTTCCTCAATTTTCTCCAGAAATCTCGTTTTACACCGAGGCATTCCGTTCTAAGCAAACAGTGGCAGGTGTATCACTGACATAATCGACTTCAATAGAAAAAAAGGAATATAATGCCATTATAGACACGCAGTTATTCTGCTAAACATGTCTTTATATTTATCGTTAAGTTTGTTTGATTCAGACAAATATTTTAAATACGACGGTTCTATTAGGTTTTGTCGTGGACACTTATCCACAAAAGTTGATACAAGAAACCAATTTACGCATTCGGCGTTCTTGTACAGCCACTTTGCAAGTACAGGTATTGCATACAAAATACATTTTATTTCAAGCTGCCCTATCAAATAGTGCGCTTTAAGCTTCAACCCACGTTTCCCCCATACGGTTTGGCTCTTAGCTGTTCCACTGAGCTACCCGATCCACAGAATCGGAACTGTCAAGGCCCAGTAATTCTGCAGGGTGCCCATCCCACTCCGCCTGGCCTTCATCTGAAATGTAGTGGTGAAATTACTGAGTGAAAATCTGCCCTATGTGGCAACAAGTAGATGTTTCTTCACACACCAGCCATGTATTTTCCTTCATTCTTAGCAAGAATGAGATGAATAGCAGTGTATACAGATCTGTTTACTATGTTCTCGACTGCGATAATTCAAAGCAGTCGGCGGCGAAACACAAACCGCAGTGCCAAAACATTGATAGAATAGCATGGTTTTTAGATTTTTGTGTCTTGCTAGTCGCATCTCCAGCAGTACGGGGTGTCCGTTCCGTCAGCAACTCCTGGCAGGAGAAGGGCGAAGCAATCTTTCTATTTGGGTAGGTTTGTCTTTAGGCGTATCTGAAATACGAGGTGGCCCCGAGATCCCATTGTAGACAATTATACTTTACTGTTGACGTAGTGTCCACGACAAATTACGTCAAGGATTCTATAGTGAAGTCTAAAAAGCGAGCTAAATAAAGTGACCCCGGTTGAGAAACCCCGCGATGGTCTTGAGTGAGCAAGGAACATGTGAACATTATGAAATTCTTCTCGTTACACTCGTGCCTTCTCTGCACCTGGAAGAACTTTTTTCTGAGTATGATTAGATGTCAAGCGGCACTTCCGTGTACATCTCGGTTGTCTAGGTTGAGATTCCGCACCCCCAGGATAAAATGCTAGCACCGCCGGTAATGTGGCTATCCGGTAGCTGAGTGGAGGAGTTGGTTTTCGACATCTTTTCCATTCATGTTTTTCCATTCAATACACGGAATGGCTTCGCATTATCATTGAATGCGAAGGACAAACAGCGACACCTAAATTCGTGTCATGTTACGCATGTGTTTGTGCGCCGGCCGAAAACTTCGTGAACTCGTTGGGACAATTTATGCAATGTTACCTTCAGAGCTTCGATATTGCCCTGAAGGCAACATTTACTATTTTAAGTTTATGTTGCATCTACCAAGACATTTTACAAGTCGATGCAATGAATTAATTTGCAAATGGTGTTCACTCATGATAACCGGTGGTGTGGTTATCACTACCACCTATCATACCAGTAATATCTATATACATGTACATATCTTCTTACATTACACAGTACGTTAGAAGAAGCAGAAAATTGGGTGAAAAATTGGGTGGGTCTTAGACAATATAGAGAGATTGATTTGCTCATGTAATTGGCTTACGCTGCTGCCGTATATGGTAATAATAATTAAAATAGGAGTTATAGCAGAGATATAAAAGTAGATGTGCCCGCACACATAACGTAAAAAAGTAAAGCATCTCAGGTGCCCAAGGTGAAATGTCTAAGGCGTATCTAAAATATCTGATATTTCGATGGCAGAGAGGCAAAGTTAACTCAGGTGAGCAGCATGGACCCGTTTATTGTGGGTAGGGTGCCAAAGGATGCACCAGCTAACTTTACCGGAATGAGCATCAACCATTTATGATACTGTAACTAAGCGACTCCATCTTTTAATTCACTTAACCCTCTTACCGAATCATCGATATCATAGCGGCCGGAAACGGTGAACCCGTTACTACGCTTTCTCGGTTGGAGAACCTGTCGCTACGCTGCGGAACAATCGACTGGCTGCCTAGCTAGGTTTCCCGTGATTAGATTAGCAACAATGGCGTAATTGCCCCCAAACTAAGTACATCATTTGAAAAGGAAGTTCAAAATGCCTTCTCTTAGAGGGTAAAAAAACGGCCTAGTCTAATCGTAGGCAGCATGTTGAACAGTGAAATGGGAAAGGCTATGTTCGCTGTAACTATTTCGTTTCTATCGAGATTTGATTAGATAGTTAAGGCGATTGTGCCGGCTTGGAGGAGAGGGCGTTCGAATCCGGCCAATGGCGGAACTGCTTTAGATGCGGTGTAATGCATGAAGCTACTTCGTGCTAAACGCCATAGTAATTCCGACAGGCTAAAGTGCGACGCGTATCTATGCTAGTCGTAGGCTTAAGCTAAGGTCACGCATTTTACTAAGACGAACAGTCTCGTCGAAGACATCCCCCGTAAGCCCGCAATAACGGTAGAATGATCACGTTGTTCCCTTCGTAAGATGTCTTTCTAAACAATTGATCCAGTGTAAAAATTCTGCGTTTCCGTTACCGCCAAACAATACCACTGATCCAGTTATACAGCGGTGCAATTTTTTCGTACTAGCGGCAAACACCCGTATCGCTCGGTGCCATAGAGATCAACATAATTGAAGGCCTTAGATGAAAAGCACGAATGAAAAGAATTGCCTATCCAAATATCTCCCATCAAGGTTGCCGCCAAAGGACGGCAGCGCGTTGTCGGCCGACGCTAAGAAGAGCCATGAAAGGTTCTTTTTATCGCATCGACGTCACGAAATCAAAACGCGACGGTAGGGCGTGAACGATGCTGAGATACTGGAATTAATGGACGGCTATTCTTAGCGCAATAGCCTGGCCCAATAGCCGGTGTGGGCTATGAGCTACTGTCGAATAGTGAGTTTATTTCGTACTGATAGAATGTATACGCGGCTGGAGGAGACACATGGGTGCGCAAGTTCGATTTCGCCCTTTGTAGATTTACATTTATGGAATACGAAGTAATGCAAAAAGCGCTGTCGCGGACGTTAAATAGTGGTTGATAGTTTTTTTATTGTCAGCCCTGAAAATAGTTTTCTTTTTTATGATCAGCTCTAAAAATATTTTCTTTGATGGCCAGCCTTAAAATACTTTTTTTGATGGTCAGCCCTAAAGATATTTTCTTTGATAATGAGCCTTAAAAATATTTTCTCTTAATGGTCAGCCCTAAAAACATTGTTTCTTCGTGGTTAGTCGTAAAAATATTTTTAGAATGTATGTGAGGCATTTTTGTGTGAAGAATATTGCGTGTCGTTGAACTTTATCAATTCTATTTCTCGTGCTAAAAAGCCGATGTAGTCCAGGTTTGTTTGGCATAAATGGTGGGAGTTATGGTTATGCCTAGTAGTTACATTTTGAGATAAGTCTGTGAGAAGAACATGTAGGAAAGACTTTAGAAACAATTGTATATGAAATATTGCATGTGAGCTCAGTTTAAAATAGCACTTACATAGTCCACATTTTGTGTGGAAAGTTTCATTAAAAACCATAGGTTTAATACATTTTTATAGAAATCGGTGAAACAAGTTGTTTTAAGGGAGTGCTTTAGCTTTTTTCTGGTTTTAATATGACTTATGATTGACTAGAAAATTGTCTTCCTCTGAAGTCTAATTAAGTCTCATTGGAGATGTCGAGACAAACAAGGTCCAATAAGTGATGATTTCTAATAACAGCTTCCACATGTATGCTCACTGGCATGATGTGTCATTTGAAAGCAAATACCAATCAAATGTCTTATAAGCACTTATGCATATGTTATTCTAAAGACTGGCATAGAAACTTTATATCAAGATTAATTACAGAATATATCAGTGATATGTCAAAACAAAGCCAAAATACGCCGGCCCTTCAGTAAAAAGAAATAAAAAAATCTCGAGCAAAAGCCGTCTCCTGAACGTCGTACCTCATTCAAACATTTTTAATGTAACTAACGCAGCCATGTAACCAGTGATTACAATGCTACGCGATTTTTCGAAGTTTCCTCAGAGCCTTTTATTATTCTGCGGCACATATTGTGTTATAGAAAGCAAGTAACCTTTTCATTAAATGTGATTTTAATGAATCGCGCACCGATTAATTCTCATCTTGACTCCAGCGAATCTGTAATGCATTTTTTTGCCTTCGCTCCCAATGCATTCAGACGACGCATTTTTTTTACCATCGCACCAGGGTGCGATGGTCAAAAATTATATAAATTCGAAATGTCGACTTACTGACTCCTTAGTCCATACGCTCGTCTTATGTCGAGAACATCATCGAACAACTCATCCAGTCTCTACATTGCCAGCTGTCTTTCGAGTCATCTGCCAAATCTCTGCGTCAGATCCTCGTAGCCACGCGCATCGTCACCGTCAGCTCTGGCGGACGCGTTGCGATCTAACTCGCGCACCGAGTCGAGGCCAACCAGAATCGCAGGCCAACCAAGCGTTTCAATTAGCAGCGATGTCGTTCTACACTGTCTATTCACCGTGACGGACGACTTTGTACGTTGCCAACGGACAAGCCTAGCCACAGACAGAGGTCGCGATCTTCTGATCTTAGCAAGGGTAGCCGGCCGGCGGTGAGCGAATTTGCAAGTGAGCGGTTGCTGTCTTCGGCCAGCGCTTCGAAGCTCCTTTGTGTTTCATATAATCCATACACAATAGACGTACGTGTATGCCCTTATCAGTAAGCTAATGTAGACATGAAGGGCAAGCCTTTTTCTTGTCCCCTCCGCGAAAAAGCTGAGAAACGCAAATGCGCTTGTTCGGCTGTGCCTTATTTGTCTCAGGATTCAAAGGGCTTTGGAGGACGTGGTGGAGCCAGTTTCTTTTTTTTTGTGAAAAACCGAAACGCCTGAACTATTTTTTCGGGAAATGTAATACATCTGGATAGTTTGCTAAAACGAAGGTAGAAATCTGTTGACTTCTCTTCGTTGAGAAGATCAGTAAACGTTTGTGTCGTGCAAAAATTACAAATTGGAAGATTCACAGAAAACAATGGCGCGGACTTTTTTTGAATATGAGGAACTGCACAAATTTTCATTAAGTTTCTCACGTAGTCGGCGGATATTTCAGTAAAAATAATTACGATGAGGACGATAATAGTAATAATATACCAGGATAAACTTGTTAGGGAACCACTTGTACCCTCCATTTGTCTTTCTTGCCCTCGAAATCATATGAGGTACCCTGGAGTAACTAGTATAAACCGTGTATCTACGTTGGGTTTGCCCACCATACCTTAGTCGTGAATTCCGTCATCGCTTATTCTCTCTCGTGCGTAGTTTTTGCATCCTATTTACACAAATGTTGTGAAATACACGGGCACGGATTGGATCAATTTCTACCAACTGTCATATGTGCATCCTTGACCAAGTGTTACATAAGACCACTTGCTGCTGTTTTGCCCTATAGAGTAACGATGCTCAAATCAAATGAATAAATATTTGCATGCTTGGTAAATGATAACGCAACACCGATACTGAATTCCCGTAGTAAACAGTGGCCCGATAGGGGCTAGCAAGAGCCTTCAATGAAAGCGTGAGATAAATGGAAACTGATTTTATAGCTACGAGGCCACACATAATAACGCGGCCTTACTGTTGATCGCTCTGCCCGCACAGTCTAAAAAATGAATGTTTGCCTTTGGTAGCTCGTGGAAAAATTTCTTCTTGTTTCTCTGCCCGGTGGCCAGAAAATTCGCATGAAATTTTGTTCCGAATGGAAACGCCAACTTTTCTCGTTTGTAGAATGAGTTCGGGAATTGTTTAGCGATTTGAACGGCTATTTGTTGTACCTGTTTGATTGGCTCAGCTAGACGTATGCTTCCAATCGAGTAGGTCGTCGACTACTGAATCAAATCCTGTCGGTTCGAGTCCCACGATCAATGCGGAGCACGCTCCCACATCAGAATGTGTGTGGCCCTTATCCGTCCTTACCTTTAATATATTACGCCTCGAAACTTAATATATTACGTAGTATACACGTTACTGCCTCGTTATTATATTCACTGGATGTGACTCCTTTTTGCGCGGTGAAAAATATGCGCAAAAGCACTACGCGCGTTCAATCAAGCACCTGTGTTGCCCGCTAGATCTATCGGGTAATGCCAGGTCGTTTTTTTTAAAGCTGACCATCAGCCAGCATTTAACGTCCACGGTAGCAGCTTTTGCATTATAAGCTGACCATCAGCCAACATTTAACGTCCACGGTAGCAGTTTTTGCATTACTTCGTAAGACGGATCTGATTTATAAACAAATGTGCACCGGCGGGGATCGAACCCGTGCACCTACGTGTCTCCTCCAGTCGCAAGGCGCATACGGATGCACCAAGCCACCGAGCTCGATAATGCCGGGTCGTTGGTAAAATAAAACTGTTTCTCAAATTAGTCCAGCCTAATGCTCGTACCCAGAGAAAGCACGTCACGGCAGTGTCTAACCCGAACGTTTATGCCGTGCAAACGGACTATTTGGCATATTCGTTTCTTACTATAATTAACCGGTTCGATTCATCGAGCAGTTTGCGATACAATGCTAGCTTGCGAGGGAACGTATAACCGTGAAAGCTACAAGCACGGTTGCTGCGTCTGGCAACAGAGCTTGCTGTTGAACAAAAGTGCTTGCTGTCCTTTTTGTTTAGCCAGATGCAGCCTGTAACAACCGCCTCAATTATGGCAGGAAGCGGTCATTGCACAATTTCCGAAGCGATTGCATGGAACGGCCAGGTCTTAAACAGGATGCGCTTGTTCGTACGTCGGTTAAATATCTTAACTCGGTAATCAGATGCGAGACAGGCGGCGAAAGGCAACTGAAAAAATCTAGGGTGACATTTCGATCGAGTATTGCCTTCGCTGGCTCCCGCGTTCGCCTGGAGCGTCCGCTATATGCTAGGAAACGCTTTTCTGGTTCACATACACACACAATCGAGTTGGCTAGGTGACAGCGGACGATACGCCACTGTCACGCGAATGCAGATATCGGTAGACAGAGCAAATCAGTTGGCCAGGGCATTTGATAGGACATCGAGACAGCAGTCTTTACTTGGATTAATCTCATGGCGCAATTAAATAAGTCGCCTCACACAGGCATCGCTCCAAGGAATTGACAGTGCACAGTGAGTTTCGCCACCTTGGCGAAGAACATTGCCTCTTTATTCTCCGAAATGGAGAAAGACGTTCGATCGGTCAATTTGTTTCGTTCTAGGCATTGCTCATTCTGAGAGACCATACGGTGACAATCTCAGAGAAGCTTTTCACCAGCGTACGCCTGTAACCGAGGCCAAAGGTGCTTGAACGTCGACCACTTGCTAATATTCAACATTCGCATTAGCCCCCTTCGCATTGTTCCATCGGACCGACCCCATCAACGTATAAGTGCAACGGAGGAAATCGAACTCGCGCATTTACGTGCGTTACTTCGGTCGCAAGGCGCACGCGAATGTATCAGGCCATCGGGGGCGGTGACTGGAAGAGCTGTTCTTAATGGCCAGGAGTGGACAGAATTGCAGTTTTTCTCATAGTGTTAAGCTCAGCTATCCGAGCTTGCTTAACGCACATGTATCTATTATGTTCGCCTGGATCAGGACACAAAGTATAGGATTATCACTGCAATTAAAAGATGCATAAAAAACGTTGACAATAAAATCAGAAATATTGTGTTTGTGACCGTTTGATGAAATACCGGACGATTTTATGCACACACACATATATATATACTATTTTGTATCGTCTATTGCATCTTTATTAAAGTTTTATGTAAAGACGACTCTATTCTTCAGTCGGCTATGTTTTCTATCGCCGTAAATACCACGAATTGGCTTTGTAAATATCGCGCCTTCTTTTGGGTTTTCGGCCAAACAGGAAGAGTAACATCCAAGTTTCATCTATTTCTATTGTATGTGAACAGTAGAGCTTTTAATATGAAGATAAAACATCTGCACTGTCTGCAGATATTTTTTTGAGGTAAACCTTTAGTTCCTTACGACAGTGTCATTTGATTAGATTTTGGTATGTTAGATCGTCATAACAGCGGCAACCCATCGAATATACGTTATTTGTCGAGTGCGAGTGTAACATAGTTCAAGGTGACATCGTCTACGTCGAGCTCGGCAGTGTCGTTGACCACGTCTCCGCTTACTCGGTCCAAAATACTTTGTTAGTCAGCTTCACTCGTCACCGATAGTAATTTGTCAACGGATGTTATCTCTTGTCGAAATGGCTCGAAAATAAGAAATAGGGCGTTACTTTGTTGCTCGATGCGTTCGTTCGTTTGCTTGATGTCCTCGGAATGCGTAGATCTACGAGAGATGATTACGATGAACAACTGCAAGACACGCCTGGCGCTAAGGAAAGGTGCGCTGGCCGAGGGCTTTCTTAAATAGATACAAATAGAAGGACGTAGCTAAGCACATACTCGCCTGACATACAGGTACACATGGCATTGGCTGGCTAGAACGACCGTATCTAGAATCCCATGAACCGTAAACTCGTGTGAAGCAGAAGTTGCGGAAAAGCATGATGGATTCTTCAAGATTCAGTACAGATCATGAGGAAAATCTTGACCTTGTTAATTGCGTCTGAATGTGTGCATACCGGTAGTGCATAATAAAGGAGATGATGCTTCTGAGGAAATTAGCGGTAAATGCACAACCACGGTATGCAATCGTAATAGGAGGCCAGAGCTTATAATACAATAATTTAATAATAGTGGTAAGAACAACGTATCTATGTCTAGGTATAACAAAAACAACGTACGAAATAGCGACTCGCCACAAATGGGGTCGATGGTTATATTCATCGTTCATCATTCAAGTTGTGCATTTCGAACATTAATATAAA
>MNPL01007894.1:4566-17293 GCA_002081605.1 Tropilaelaps mercedesae | reverse complement strand
GCATGGAGGGAGGGCCACTGGAGTGCCAATACGGAACGACTCTTCACATCGATCTCTGAACACGCTGAATACCCTGCGACGCGTGAGGGAAGGGCATTTCTCGTTGATCCGGCCAGCGCTGTCTAGACTATTGGCATTGAGCCATTCGCCCTGCGAAGACCACAATGGCGACACGCGAAATCACCCTCAGACGTTCCTGTTACGTTTGTAGTCTCTATGCAAGTTCCAACTTTGGTGCCGCCCTCGACGGCGACCGCATTCACACCCCTCGTCCGTCAAGCTTCGTGAAAATCACGCAGCGTGACGAAAAGTTTTCGTTCCTCGTCGTCGTCGCGGCCGCCGCCGTTCGGGCCTTCACAATCGGGGATTTTCTCTCTTGGCGCTCGCGTCGGCTTCAACGTCGGTTCTGCTGACGAGGACCGCGATGCTGGGCTACGCTAGAAATGGCGATGATGTAGCTCAGAGTATCTGAGCGAATGCTGAGAAACTCCCGACGAAAACAGAGAATAGTCAAGTATGAATACGCGTTCACAGTGATAGCCCACACAGGACTCATGCGGTGGCGGCGTGTTCTCCTTAGCGCCGCCCCATGAATATGGGCAGGAACGGAAAGGATTCTGGTGACGTTTCGCTGTGGCTGTTCCGACAGCGAACGACTTGAACCTGATCGACGGATGCCTCTGAAAAGACTCCGCTAGTCCGACCAAAGCCACTGCTTTACCGGTGCACGATCAGGCGGCGAGAAGAAGGACCCATAATGAGGTGAAAGTGTTTGAGAAGACGAAGGAGTCGAACAGGCGAGAATAGAAAGCGAGCGCGATAAAGGGCGAGACCCTCTATCGTCGTCCCCCTAGATCCAGACTTCGCAAAAAGGAAGTTAGACTTTCGAATAAAAACTGTGTTACTGGCCCATAGACGGCTTCATTCCGAGGTTCTGCTGGGCGTTCGCCTTTTCTCGCCCCACGAGTGGAGGTCCTTCAACCACCACCACCACCCCCCTCACACTTCGTTTGTGCGCGGCGCCTCGGCCCCGATGACTTTCCGCTCTCGAACGTTCGATGCTGCTGCTGCAATGGCACTCTCCGAAGTCCAGACGCCCGGCGTGTTTCGAAGACCGCCAACCTCTCTCTTTCTCTCGCTTTATTGTCGATGCGGTCTCGTCATATTCAAAATGGCAGCGAACACAATAGCAGCGAAGGCAGAAAGTCGTGGTCACGCTCCTGTAAATTCGTACTTCGCAATTTTTCGGCAACGTTCGCCCACCACCTCCCGAAAATCGGCCGCGGGAGATTCGGCAAAAAAAAAAAAATTCATTCACCCTTTTTCGCTCGGCAGTTTGGTGGCATTTCCGGAGTTCGTAAACAGGGAGAACGTCGACTTTAATGGAAAAGACGACTCTTGGCTAGAAAACTAAAAACGAAACACACAGTATTGGAATGAGTTAGTTTGGCGGTGTGGCCGACGGAGGTGGGGGGGCCAAGTGGACCGCCGTAGTTCGAATCCCGCTGATGGCGCATTTCCGCTGGGTGGGCGCAACTCCGCGTACTCAAAGGTCTGCCGAAGTGAGGCGAAGTTCATGCAAGGCGAAGTTTGCATAAGGCAACTCCGTTTCGTTTATGCTAGGCCAGCGTCCAAAGATTTCGTTTTCGTCTTCGAGATTGAGTGATGATGGCCTTCAATAATTGAACAGCGCTGATGGATGCTTTGGGCGGGAACATCGACGTGGACGTGTGATAGATTGTGCACAAAATGAGCACAATTTCCGCCAAGGCCAAACAATCGGAACATTGTCATCTGTGAACTAACGAAAATGTAAAGAAACGATGGCTTTTTTTTTTGGTTGCTGCCAATGTAAGGCGAAGGCCCTGCCTTGTACAAGGTAAGGTCAGTGTTAGGCTGTGCCCAGCAAAGGCCCCCCCCTGAATCGAATCTAAGAGTAAAGGCCACAAAACTAAAACTGGCCATCAAACTCCTGCCCCTCGGCCTAGACCAGAGTCTGTCCTAAACAAAAACCGTCTTATAAGCTAATTTCTTACAGCGATACGGTAAGAGTTAGTTTCTCATTGACGTTTCAATACTTGGTTACGTTCTACAACGACGTCGACGGGCCATCACGTCGGTAAAAGCAACAAAAAAATAGAAAGAAAACCGATAATAGTATTACCGGGCCGTGAACGTATGCCTGTTTATATGTGCGGATACAGAGAAAAACCCGCCTCTCCTATGCAGAACGCGCAGGCCAACGCGTAGACAGGCCCAGGCCCAGGCGGCTGGCCCAGGCGGCTGGCCCGTGTTGATGGGCAGGGCAATCAGTTGGTGGAGGAAGATCTAAAGAACGCCAAAGTGGTAGACAACGCCAGCCCGGGGAGAAAATGAGATGAACCATTCGAGCAGAAGCTGGACAACTGAGAGAGCCCAGCCAAGCATACGAACCCAATATACAGCGACGCAGGACGCCCGTCCTGAGTATACAAACCAGCTCGCCAGAGACAGCAGAGGTCGGCCGTATCAGCCAGTACGGCCTGACGGGTAGAAGGTGATATAGCGGAAAAAGGTGCCACGATAATCGGTACCATTTGATCCCTGCTCTAGGCCGCCGCCTGTGAGAAAGTAGGACTGGCCTAAATGCTTGTCTGATTAAAGCCGGAAGCAGGGGAGACTATAGCAAGGCTAGATAATTTGCAGCGGGTTTCGGACGAGTCCAAGGGCTGACGGACGCACCCTCGTCAGTCGAAGCATGGCGAAGCTTCGAGTGACAAGACATCGGTCAATATCAAAAACCTAGGCTCTAGGAACAAGTCTTTAAGGACATAATAGTAACTGCGTCCACTGTGCAGTGTCATATAATGACGCATGTAAGCAATGACTTCGGTAACCCCATTAACAAGTCGTTAACGCTTGTCGACGCTAACGGTGTTCTCGGACGAGAGAGAACAAACGCGCCAGCCCTCATAGCCGAACACGCCGAAGTGACGTAAAATCGGTAAAAATTCATCGGCGGACCGGAAATGCTTTGCCGGATGCACGCGTATCGGCGTCGAAGGTGAGCGTCTGAGGTGACGCATCCCTGTCAAGTTAAAATGTTCTTTTCGACCACACCATTGCGAAATAGAGCAGCAGCTGTCAGGGGACGCTGAAAATCGATGGCGTTTTGCTGAGATATTTGTTTGCCCATGTCAAATGTGCTACAGACAATCGAATACTTAAATTTTGTGTCGGATTCTCGTCGTAGCTGGGTGGTCATGCGTACTCCTGCATGGCGACTTAGACGCCACCGTTTCCCCGAAATATTGTCCTTTTTTCTCCACCTAGCCGTTGGTCTCTTAACGACAAACGTGCACTTAGCGACTACAAATTGCAATTCGTGCACTTCATGAAGTATAGCGGACATTTGCTGAAGTGAATTGTGCCCTGACGGTTCGATGATGTGCTTCCACTCTGTGCGGACGTCTGAACGAGAGGGCGGCGTGCGCTGCTGTGTACACACACACACACACACACACACACACACATACATGTGGATACACACTTGGCACTCATCAGAGGTGCGGTTGAGCGCTCTGACTTCGTGTCCGATGTCTGCGCGTTGACGAGGCGTCGCAGATGCGGTTGACAGCCACGCCGAGCGTCCACATCGACACAGAGGTAAAAGGCGATAGATGAGACGCTCTTGCCGTTCGCATATGTTCTCGATCTGTACCCCCAGTCCGGGTGGATGGCACCAGCTACACCAGCTGCAGGACTAATTGACCAGGCAGCTGCGACACGCGAGCGCGTTCGGCCAGCGGCCGAACGAGTCCTGCTTTGGCTATGGGAATGTCGTGGATTTTGAGGGAAACTATTGTAAACTTCAAAGTTGATCCGAGACGAGGGACGATAAAGCCTGAAGGCCACAAGCGACTCCGCATCGAACTGCTACTGGGCCGAACTGTACAGGTAACTAGAAAAAGAGAAGGGTACGTTGGCTGGCTGTTCCATAGTTGACAGAAATGGACATTGCTGTTTAGTGAAACAAACCTTTGTAGATTTCTCAATTGCATAGCGGCACCGCCAAGATTTCCAGTAGGACCCTCCGATAAAGCCCCAGCGAGGCGATGGTGAGACAGTCATTCTCTGAACATCCCAACATATTAATCAGAGTTTGAAGACAGTCGTCGAAATCGTCCGTAATCTCGATCGCCGTTTACCGCCGTTCTCTGTTGATCATGCGAGTTGGTACGGTTTTATAGATCCATAAGTGTTTATGTCGGCTGGTGGACTGGCAGGTTTTAAGACGTTAGGCCTCATACAGGTATGTGTGGGTAGCAACAACTGTAATAAACAAATCGTAAACTCTACCTTTCCAAGAAGAACAGCAGATAGTTACAGATGAAGCCGATCAGAGAGTACGAGTTCGCTTTCATGTGATAAACAAAAATAAATATTGAGGGAGGGACTAGTCGCCCAATATATATATACACATATATATATATATATGTGTGTGTGTGTGTGTGTGCCTAATTGATTGGTTACTAATACTAATCCAGAACAGAAGGTAAAAGGCTCAACAAATTGGAAACTAAATTGAAGGATTATGTACATTGAGTCAAAAATAGGAGTCTGAAAGGAATCTATAGAACCGATGATACGTACCCTTGTGGACTTAACACGTTTGGGCTGCGCGGCGCAAAGCAGAAAAAAGTATTAAGCTCAGAGCAGTGGAAGTCCTCAAAGAGTTTGTTTGAGATCGTGATTGGGTCCTATTTTTGACACTCCTTCATGGCCTGTCGGGCCCCTTTGACAGGCAGTCAACGTCATTCATCGACTCACTAGATTGGTTCCCTATCTTGAACGAACATTACGAAACATAAGGTCTATCGAAAATGCTTTGGCTTCAGTTTTATTGTCACACGATATGAAGCAAAAACAAACAGCTTAATTACACAACCCATTACCTATCAATAAAGCTAATAAACTACCAAAAGACAAAGAACAAACAGAGTCGCTTCGTTTCGGATTTGTTCTGACATATGTTCGCCACGACGGCGCACGAATTCCACAGTTGTCGGAAACTGCGTGCTTCTTGGTGTATCGTTTGGGATGCCCCTGGGGGGTGCTTTTATGCCACAGTGTCGAATGTCACCAGCCTAAGCGGCTGGCTTTTAGACCTTGTTAGCATTCTCCGTTGAAGGATGATTGCTGGGTCGCAGCATTTCCATATATACGCGGTCATAACACTAAGCGCATGTCTGTGTTTAAGTTCCTCTATAAGCCACTGCTCGTAATGGTGTCACAACGCACACCCGAATCGCCGAACGCCCTGTGAGTAGCCATTTCCCACGATGCTGCTTTCCATGTACTTCGAGAAATGCCTTGAGGGTGTTCGGACTTGTGGTGCACCTGACTCCATCTGATCTGATTGAGGAAGAATCAATTTTTCTTTTCCGTCCGTCGACATTCTTTAGTTCACACGGATTTTCCAGGGCATTCCAGACTATGTAGTGATTGCACCATCCTCCATCTTCGAAGATGTCGTTAATGCCTCCTTTCTTCAGAATGACGCTTTCTTTAGCCGCTGCGTCGACGCGAGCCGGTTTACCGGGTGCCTGCCGCCCTCGTGATTCAGATTGGCGAGACGATTAGGCCAAAGCGACAATTAGGCCACTCCACCTATCACCCATAAAGCGCGTTGTCGTCCTGAAGCAGGACAGACTAATCGCAATTCATCTTTTCGTTGCGTCTGATCGGCCTTGCAGCCCGGCCACGTTCACGTATAAGTAGACCGTCTCGCCCTGCACCAACGGGTTAGATATGGGAAAGGCCGCGGAGGGAGACAGAGAGAGGAAAAGAAGATGAGGCGGAACAAGACGAAAAAAATATCCAATCTGTTCTCTGTCTCATCGTCAAGAGTTTGCGTAGTTTTCTGTTGATGGAGGGATTTTTCGTTGCAGACAAAAAACCGGTTGGAAAGTTTTAGCACTCCAATAAATTTATTGTGAGACAATTCGAGGGAGATTGTGTGCAGCAACTTCTATCACGCTAAGAAGTTATACTATATATATATATATATAAATATATATATATCGTTAAATAAACTAATAAGAGATAGGTAACATATTATGGTATGTGTCTATTTATTCTGTGGTAAGGGTACTATAAATGCCCTTAATTACTCATCAGTATGCGTTTGAAGTGCTAATAACGAATCTCTTAAATCCTAATCGATGTCAAGAAACGCACTTCACTTCCGTTAACATCAGGCTTACGTATTCACGTCAATGCTGAGCGAAATACCTGAACTTAAGGCTGCAAACAACTCACAATAAGAAATACAATTTGGCACTATTCTTCTGTTTGTCTAACAACAAATGCCCGAGTGATTTAATTCATCCTGTAGAGTGTTTGTGGCCGTTTTCCAACCGGGCTACACTCGCATGATCTGTCAAAGCAGTACGAAATAGGCATTTAATACCAGGCATACAACTACCCCTCACCTGTTTGGCTCCGTAACGGACTGTAGAGGTCTGAGTAAGGAGATATCGCGAACACGACGACCTACATGGAACGCGTACGAAGCCGACCTAGCTCATACTTCCTCTACGTTGTACAGTATTTTTGTGCCAGTGCACAGCCACATTCTTTCCAGTCGAATTTGTCAGCATCTTTTGCAGTGTCGTTGTAGATGGCGACTCATTTAAACGATGGCGTATGTATACACACATACATACATGGGTCATTTTTCTATACCCGCTTTTCGGGACGCTCGACAAGTCCATGCGTTAACTAGCGGATCCTGCGCGGGGCCATTATCTTATCGGATCTTGCCCCTGCTCCGACCAGCGGAATGGGGGTTTTCGAAAGGTCTAACAAACTTCGTGCCCAATCTCTCCGGCTCCGGAGTGCCGCCTATCGCCGGTTTCTGCCCCTCTACCCTGCCGTTTCTCCACACCTCTGCACCCCCGAGTACGTGTCGTCTGCTCTCTGTAGCAGACTATGTAATGTGTTTGTCGTCTGCTGCATCGTCTGCTGCGCGTCGGATGTAAACAACAACAAAGCCGACGATGCGATGGAACGTGTCCCGCCGGCGTCGTGACGTCCTTGCGGCTTAGTCGGGAGCTTATTGGATGCCAACAACCGCGCTGAAATGGACGTGGCCAATGCGCGGCCACGTCAGTGCGTGTAGAGTTCGCCTTTGTAGAAGCTAATTAGTGTGGCCTACATTTTTATCCCCGGCAATATTTTTTTGCTGCTCGACCTGCGCGGAGGCGATGATGAGGCGGTTGACATTGCAGTCGACAATATAGAAATGGTCGTGGACTATAGATTATTCGGAACTGCTTGGGCAAAAGGGTCGCGAGGGTGTATGATTAGCATCGTTAGAAGCAATTCTATCCGTGGGCTAGTTACTCTACTCCGTGTTGTCGGTCACTGAGCAAAAAGCCGAAGAAATGACCTAGTTAGAAGGCGAATTTCTTCAGAGAAACACTGCTCGATTGAGTAGGAATTGTACGGTCCGTCCTAAAGACGTGAGTACAGGTTACCTATAGAGGACCCACTCACGTATTAGTCCATCCAGTGAATTCATGAATGAATAGTATAATTAATATTCGAATAATATAATTGTGCAATCGAGAATTAACATCATACTGAAGTCCACATTTAACAATAGTGTTTATATAGAATATTAAGGTCAGAATTCAGGAAAGTATAGCTAGAATGACGACACTCTAAAGGAAAATACGGTTCAATTAGGGATGAAAATACGCACCAATGGAGAACACTGTTCCTTGTAAATTATTCGAAACTGACTTCCAATTATTTCCGAAAACATAATCTGCGACTCGCCTAAGCCCTATATAATCAGTCTCACTTCATTAATTATTCTTCCACTCTACTTTTCCTAGGCAACATATGCGTGCAACTACTTTAAAAGTTTTCTCCAAACCTTTCGATGGCTTGTTGTCGGCACTAATTCATCAAGAATAACATATTCGATCAAACCTGCGTTAGAAACCGTTTAAACATTGCCCTATTTAGTTCTAAATTGCCTTTCGACCTTCTTGGTTAGAGTTGCAAATATGAACCTACACTCAGCTGTCAACCATTAACGACTAGCCTAAATTTAGGTCACACTTTCGGTGCTCTTCCGCGATATTCGTCTTCCGAAATATTTGTCCTAAATCATCTAGAAACGCACCTGTACCTCCACAGAAGCGCACAACAAATGTGCGCTCTGTAGTCATCGCTTCGATGAATACGTATTCATTTATTCGCACTGTCTTTTTCAGTGTTTTTAGTCGGGTTCTCCATCAAACACTAAACACGTGTGCCGAAGTCTGTTCCGAGGATGGTGCTCGGACGAACGAAAGAGCTCGTTTGACTCGAGGAATCGACTTAGGCATCTCTTCCGAGTAATTAAATAAAAACCCAATAATCACCTAGAGGTTGACAGCATTTTCCAAGGTGTGTGTGTGTGTTTGTGTGTGTGCGTGTGCTGACCGAGCTCAGCGTGGCGCATAACGAACGAATAACCAAACGCGCCCTTGAGGGGCGGCCTGTCTCTTCGCCGGGCCTCGGTTGCCGTTCGCACGTCGCACGGTCGCCGAATTCGCCCCCCACCAATTGGAAGTTGGTTCCCGCTCGTTGCGAAATGCCGGACCCAGCGCCCCGGCTCCGTCAGTGCTTTGCCCCGAACCCCGGGCGCCCCCGAGAACACAAAAGTGTCCCCAAACATGGGCAAATCGCCCCAGGGGACAGTCGAGTGCAAAGCAATACCCTTCGAGACCCGCCAGCCTGCCGCTGTGTCCATCCATCCTTCATGAATATTCGCCGCTGCTCGCCGACGCCGCCGAGAGGTATTCAGTTTTCGCACTTTTCACACTATGCCCCTGTCTCTACGGCTATTACCAGGGAAGGAACGGAGGACGCCCGATGAGTTCGTTCGACGATGACGACGACGGCGGCGGCGGCGGCGCGGTTCGATGGCGCCCGCGCCCACGATAGGCGCCCACGAGTGCTTCCGCATGGGCTTCGGAAACTTCGTATATTCAGCCTAGTCCGGCCAGGGTGGTCGGTTCGTCAAAAGAAAGAAGGTGAAACGAGCGAAGCCACTCGTCGAGCTATGCAAATCGTTCTAATCATAATGATAATCATGATGGGATGGTTTTAGTGTGACTACATAAAAGTTGAGTGCCACCAGTAGAAGCGCGACTGGATGCTGCTGCTGCTGGGCGGTGGCTGGAAAAGCGTATTTTGATTACGATTTGTAATGTCGCTTCACCGTCGTTGTCGTTAGCATTACTTTGCCATGATTATGCGTTAGCGCTGTTTATGATGTCTGACTTGGTGAATATTTGTAGACGACGTCGCACGAGGTCGATGTATAAGCGTGAACCCTTTTCGATGACGATGAGAGAAAATCTATGGCGAGACTGGCGCGAGGCAGACAACGAACGAAAATAATCGAACCTTACAAACAAACAAAAAATCTGCTCTGCAAATAAATTCAACGACTCGGAACGATATAGCGTTGCTAGTAAGTTGCTAGTAAGTTGAACAACTTCGACCGACGCGTTCACTTATCCATCTAAATTAGCACTCTCGTTTTAATTAGACGCTGTTTCCGTTACGGCGGTTGTTCAGCACCGGAGACGCTTCTAACGGATCAGGCGTCCAGGGCAGCGCGTCCGGGCGGACGCGACCTTCTTCGTCGTCGGGTTTGTCGTCGTTACGCTCGCTCATGTTGTATAATGGAGCAGTAAAGGTCGTCTCATAGGTGACTCGGACCAGAGCGCGTCGCTTGCGCTGGACACCTGCCTAGATAAATATGCCCCTCTACTGAATAAACACTTCCACCACGATGGCCTGCCTTGTAATCTGCCTACATAAAAGATTATTAGCGTTACGGCTTAATGACGATATGACGCGCGGCGGCGGCGGCGGCGTCCGAGCTCGCGCTCGCTGTTGGTCAGGATTTGGAGGCGAGCGGCGTTTCACGACCACAACTGCTTCCTCCTCCAGCTCTAATTGATGTGCATTATATTTATTACGATATTAGGGTGTTTCCCATATGGCAGCGTTTCAGAACGGTCATGATGGCATTTCATTTGTAACCTGCCCCTTGAAACTGTTCCAGGGGCAACTGGCTCCTGCTGTTGTTGCTTGGGCTATGGCCTGCCTCCTTGTCGTTGTTATGCACCCCCCTGACGCGCGGCCCCCTCTCGGCCTCATACTTCGTTGTGGAAGGGGGCCGAGTGAAGGGTATTTTAATTACAGTTCTGTTGTTGGTTGCTGCGCGTAACTATCGTGGCCAAACTTCCTCTGTATGCCAGGCCAGAACCCGCACACCCCCAAAATCCCCGGGGGTCAACTAGTCCCCAGCCGTTACTCCTGGGGGGGGGGGTACCTCAGTCGCTATACTGGGTCGAAATGGCCTCAAACACCTCGGCCCGCCCGTACCCCTCTGGGTCGAACAGCGTTTTCGTGTCGTGTGGTACGCCGCAACGAGTTCGCTCGACGATGCAGCAGCCGGCCGTGGCTAACTTAATTGGCCCACTTACAACGAAAACTGGGCTTGGGTCACTGATGTTTGAAGGGACGATTTTGGCCGTAGCGCACCGTCCGCTGAATGCCGCGACGCGACAGACTTCACCGTCACTCCTGAGATGGTAGTGCAGTTGTTGGGTGGACTGTTAGCGTCGCTGTCGTACGTGCGATGAGGAGGTGTGGGCGGCACAGGACGAACGAGGAAGGAAAAGCCCACGGAACAACGTGAAGGCATGAAGGCATTCTGCCCCCTGCTTTACTCTCCTCACCAATTCGGTGTTGGTCAAAACAGGCTAAGCTTTAGCTGGCCTAAGTCGGTGAGGCCTAAGTCACGTGCGGACACGGACGGTTTAGCTCAATGGCAATAAATGTTGTCACTTTCAAGTATTCAAGCCACACTAATACGAGTCGGGTCCGTTGACGACAACGGCGACCCGATTTCAGCGTCTTTGTCAGCAACGCGAACGTCTCGGACACGGCCTCGCTCTGACTTGCTCTGACTCGTTCAGAGGGGTCCGGATCGGGATACGGTGAACGTCTGGTGCAAACGCCAACCAACTTTCGTCTCTCTCTCTCTCTCTCACTCACCAAAGTGAGAGTCGGGAAGATACGAGAAGATCTGGTCGCGGCCCTCCTCCAGTCGACTGTCGTCCACGAGCGGAGCTGGACGCCAGCGTCTCATAGACGCGTAACATGAGATGCGAACTGTTGCACCACCCATTCCTCTGCTCCGGTGTCTCCGTCGTTGCGCAGTCGCACAGCGCAACTGTGACGGAGCAGTCGCTGTGACTCACGGACGCGCATAGTAGTAACACGTTCTTCTACTCTCTCATCGATCTCCTCTTTTTTCTCTCGATTGCTGTCTTTTTTATTTTTGTAATGCGATACATCAATAAAATCCGCCATTCGTGCGTTCGCATCCTGTGCGTAGTCTCCGCTCAGCTGCTGGACGCGGCCCCCGCGTACGATGACAGCGGCGGCACGGCCAAAACGTGACGAACAGACAAAAAGTCAAGGTACCGTTTCCAAGATGGCGGAGCTGAACTTTTCTGCGGTATCGGATATCCATCCATCGTCCTAAAAGTGTCGAACCGCCGGCCACATCTCACTCCTGTCGTTGAGGGATGTCCTCCGAAGTTGTGAATTTTCATTTCGTAGAGGGTTTATCATCATCGTCGTCGTCGTCGTATTCACAAGTGGAGGCCGCCAAACAGGCCACTCGGGTGGCCAGCGCGCGGATAGAACGTGCGAACCAGAGCAAAAAACTGCCGAACCCGCCGCCGCCGCCGCCGCCGCTCAGGGTGGGCCTATCCAATCGGCGTCACCTGATTCGAGGGGACGCGTCGCGACTAGCGTTTGAGACGCGTGCGTCAATGAGGTAACGCTATGGCCGGCAGGCCATACGCCGAGAGACGCGTCAGTTCGTTAGTATGTAAATTATAACTCGAAATACATCCGTCGAGAGCGAATACTGCGTCTCGCCTGCGTGACAATACGATTAAGCAGATGAAGTCGTCGTGCGCGACACTGGGAGATTGTCCTCGGCAATGAGGCCGATGTCGCCGAGCACAGATAACCACGTGGCGCGGTGGTAAGTTAATAACTTATTCATCCCCCCCCTCCCGCGTTCTTCCTTTGAAACTTTCTCGAGAGAGCGAGAGAGAGAGAGAGTAAAACAAGGGGACCGTGTCCAGGCGGAAACTGTTTCCGCATTACCTTAGCCGTGACTTCTTAACGAAGTCGGTAACCTCATCTAGCCTATTTGTTTGGCGAGATCTAACCTCCAGCTCAGGCGGAACTCGCGCTCACCTGTCGGTCCCAAGCGCAGCGCGTCGGCGAGTAAATCCAGAACAAAAACAAAGGGAAAAAGCACAATCAACGAATGAGCAACGTTGTTGCCTACGCCCTACGGCGTTGAGAAATACCAGCACAAAGTCCTCATCTTCTTGTTTGTCAACCTCGACGGACAAACAACGTCGGCGCGTACGGCGCTGCAATCAGACCGAAACCCGCAGCCTTGCCGGGGGTCCTCATGCTGATGGGGAAGATGCCCGCTTGAAACGCCCCATCCGTGCCAGCCGTGGCGGGATGAAGCCGCGCGTGTTTGGCTGTTCTCGATGTGAACCTGCACCGGTGGCTGAAAAGGCCTCTATCTGACCCACAACCATGTCCCAGGTCTCGATGAAGGAGAAGGAGGAGGAGG
>MNPL01007884.1:2766-38382 GCA_002081605.1 Tropilaelaps mercedesae | reverse complement strand
ATATATATATATATATATATATATATATATATATATCATGAAGGTGCAGTTACGACATCTGAAATTTTATCCATCACGGACTAATCATATTATGCGTCGCTCCGCATTCATTCCCTTTCAAGAAATATATACATGTGTAGATGGGAATTAACAATGTTGGACAATACCTCTAAACTCGTGTACGGGGAATGATGCATAAGGTCAATGTATGGTAGCTTGTTGAGCGGATATTATGTTCAGTCGGTATATTTAAGCAGCGTTATAGGTGAAGATGGACACGTTCTATGAGGAAGGCAAGTGACAATAAGGGTTAGATCGATGTATGGAAACTCGGATCTACTTGCCAGAGTTAGTTGGTCGCCCGTCACGCAAGGCGCGCAGGCTTCGCGGACGCGCTGTTTGCTTCGGAGAATAATCTACCGAGATCGCCGGGAACGACTGTAGGCCGCACAGGCTTTTTAATTTTGGCCACATAAAAGTATCATCAAGGTTATTGACAGTAGTATTTAATTTTCCTGCCAGACAAGTCGTTGTCATAGTCGACTACGATGTTGATCGGAAATAAGGGGCATAAGTGGCATCAATTTTTGGGGCTGTGCGTCTAATATGCATGATATGATATTGAAATCATATTTATATGATTTAGGACTACGCAATAAACTATATGTCACACTTATGTTCTTAAATTGGGTTGGGAGGTTTTCAAAGACATTTGATAAGACGTTCTAGATCCGCAACAGTCTCCAGTATGTTGCACAAATGATACGATTGATTACTGTGTGGAAGGATTGGGGCTGGTTAAATATTTGCGCTCGCTTATTTTTAATAAGGATCTTCATATCGACTATTGCTAACGTTTCTTGTTGAGCACATTTTACTGGGCATGGCATTTTTATCAATATTCTCCTTACTCTGTAGACTACACTCGGCCATTGGTTCTTGTAACTAGCAAAAGATTGGTTGCGGCAAAGGTTTTACCTATATAATTTTTGAATGCATATTCGTTTCCTATTCCTAGATCGGTTTTTTGAGAAGACTATAACCCTTTTCTCAGTCATATTTTTCACCAGCATAACGTGAAATTACCTTACTAGTTAATTTCTAAATTATTTTTAGAGCGGATTCGATTTGAGCCTTGTCCCTCTGTCCAGTAGGATATCAGTTTTTATGACGACATAATATCCAAGCTTAAGGTTTCAGTAAGCGGGAAAGAAGGGCTTACCTGGAAAGGCCTAGTGAAATATCCTTCAACTCTAGATCGTTGTCGGTTACCTGAAGTTATGATATAGCATTCCTTTTGCAAAAACAGAATATTATTTCACTCAAAAATGGGGTTTATACTGAGCGTAATGTCACATACAAAAATCTCGGTAAAATGGCTGCGTGAGAAATAAATTTTAGTTAAAGGTAGATGTGGAATTGAATGTTACAAATTGTTTCAGAAACACAGGAACCAAGATTTTATAGAGTGATATGGTCCGAGAAAAAAAAATTGCTAAATAAGCAATTTAATCCCCATTTTTATAATATACCAGCCTTAATTTTTCCACATCCCCGGGTCTTCTGTTAAAAACATCAAGCGCTTTTCGTGTTTTCAGTTCAGACCGTCATCTACTTTCATAAGGCTCGGCATAAATAATACAGCAAACTTATCAAAAAAAAGTTGTTCATTACAAAACGGACCCACCTGTTGTCTTGAGCGGGTAGATGGTGGCCTGTTTTGAGTATAAGTAAGCTTTTTGGTCGCCTACAACACAGGACCATAACAACAATGAGTGCCACCACTGAAAGCGAGGCCATAGCAAGCGCCAATCAGAAGTGCCAGGCTGAAAGTGGCACCCCTTCGCTAGTAGGAACACTATTTGGACTACTTCCAACGCCGCGGTTGGTCGCAATGGATGTCTGCGAAACAGCGACTGCCGCCCCCTGAGGCTCCTGTGGTCCCTCCGCAATCGCCACCCTGGCGGCCTTTCCTTGGCACCGCGGGCGTCGCTACGCCCTAGAGGCGCTCCAGTCACGGTTTCACGCAAGATGTTACTGCTAAAAAATCATCGCACTATTCGTGTCAACCTCCAAGCGAAGTACCTGTTTTGTGCGGCTCTGTGTGTGCAATTTAATAGTTCTTTTAATGTTAAAATTGGAGTCGCTGTCGATCGCCTTAGCGAAATAAAAGTATATGCAATCAAAAGCAACGTTTGAACTGCGGCAAAACTGGAATACTACAGTAATCAGCTTGGACATATCAAATAATTGCATGTCTTTGGCAGAATTTCAACGATGTAATGTTCTTTGAGTTACAAATTGATGACTTCAGCTTTTTTTTACAAATTATTTTGTTAAAAGAATAAGCCGGAAAGACGTAACTCAGTATGTACAGTCGAATTACGTAGAACAAGCAATACTTTAGAATACGTAAACAAGCAATACTTTAGAATGCGTATGAAACTTACGTAAACTCCAATTGTGAACAACACAATGTGCTAGTGAGGCCATCTAATAAAACGGAAATATCTGGGGGCCAACATACAGACTAATCTGCTTCGATACAACATCTTACAACATGCCGCTTTTCGAAAACTTCATTTTGTTAAGAGAAATATGATAAGGGTTTTAATTTTCTAATTTTGCATTAATTTCTTTAATTTTAAAACGCTCACTCCAATTAAGCACGTTTTTGTGATATTGAACTTTGAACTGAAAAGTTGCGTAGCAAGAAATTCGAATATAGACCGAGACTAAACTGGTAACGGCGAGCACGAATTGGTTTCGCCAGTAAAAAATTTAGGAAAAAGTCATTTGACTTTAGGCCAAATCCGAATAAGGCCATCTTGAAATACCATATTACTTAAAAAATTCAACGAAATGCTAGACTAAAAATATGAATGTATGGTGAACAACGGCGAGCCTAGATTGTCTCAGCTTACATACGTTAAGAACATTGGTGTATGCATTTCCAAGTCGATATATCACTAAAGTGAAGTGCACTTGCTTGCAATTAGGATACAAGCACACAAAAACTAATTGCACCGTATATATTCTTGCTTAGTACCTAAGTGTTGGCTATCTAGCAAAAGGGCCAGTTATAAAGGAATCACTTTTTTTTGTTGTTAACCACTCTACCAAATACTAGCAAAAACCATAGTGGCAGTAAATCACGTCTTTTTCGATACACCCTGGATATTCTCTAAAAATCTTACTTGATATTTTCTGTGGGTGAACGCTTAACACCCTAAATCATGAAAATCCTGTGCGTATTGTGGAGTGAAGGTTGCTAAATATTGACCTCGTTTTATCGCGCTTATTTATTGTTTATTCACATAACGTAACTACTTTCTGCATTATCCGTGCTATGATCTTTTGGCTTTAATAAAATGCGTTTTTATTGTATTGCACTTAGAGTTTAAGGTTTAGGTTTACCTATACTACTAATGCTGGCTGAGTTTCTACATGTAAGGATTTTTCATAGCATATTAATTCATTTTAATAATTCTTCCGTACCCGGCATTAAATAAAGATAAGTGCATTAAGCAATGGTAATATGGAAACTTCTGTATCGACAGCATGCTAACCTGATAAAACAACAGATTTGATCGAAGTATCCACTCATTTTGAAAGCTGGTCTTTCGAAACGGCTAATATTACCAAACGATTTGTGTACGGTGGGAAATTTGAATGATATCAATTTTAAGGAAAAACTTCCAACAAAAGGAAGGAAAAAATAGGGAGACCTCGGTTTTTGCTAGAAAGTAAGTTATAGATTTGGCGCCATTTAATTGACGCTGATCAAAAAGGCGAACAACTAAATTTATAATTAACATCGCTGTTAAATTGGCCTAATCAACATTTGAAGGTGATTCCCAAATTGACATTGTATAGCTGGAATATGCTGTTTCGTGCTTACAATTAAAGCATGTGCCAGCTTTTGATGAAAAAATCTGCCAGACAAGATACATAACACGTCCTTGGCCAGCTTATTTTGATATTCAGTCAAATGAGAAGTTATGCTGGTTCGAAATTTCGTATAAATCAGTTACAACAGGAATTAGAAAAAAAAACTTAATACTATCCAGTACAATGAAACTGAGTTTTGGGGAAAAATATTTTAAATAACAATAAGAGTAATATGTTTTATCAAATGTACGTTCTGTATTGTAGTATTGTGTGGTAGATATGGTTTAGTTGAGTCTGGCTTAAATCAATCAGTTCTCGACTCATACCTCACTTTTCGAATTTTACAAATGGCAAATGTCGGTGATGCTTGGAACCTAGATTCAATTGAATTTGTAATTTGAGCATCAGCTTAAAGTCGATTAATTTAAAGCATAACAACTTCGTTGAGGCACCTCTTTTGTCGTTATCTGCAATTTTGTTCCGTTGTGGCCTAATTTATATGTGCTGTGTGCGAGTATTACAATATGTTTTTACAGAAAGGCTATTAGGAATATAAGAAAAATAAGAAACTCGTAAACAATGACCAGCGCCGCAAGTCTAAGAACGTGGTCTTATATAGACTGCCAAGGTTATAAATAAAAGGAACCGTAATAAAGTTTACAACTGTCATATTAAGCTTACCTGCTACATGGATGCGGCCTAGGCACTGAATAATGAAATATCCAATGTCCAGGTAGTAGTAGTAAGAAGCACCCATTAAAAGTTTCTAAATATTCCTAGCGCAACAGATGCCTTGAATACTCACAGCATTCAAACTAGCGTGTAGTGCGCGATATATTACATAATGTACTTTCAGCTAAACTTCAGAGCACTTCGATTGTGGCCGTTCTGGAGAGCCTTAACTTGCCGACTACGCCACTCTTTCTTTCATATGTCGCATAGCTGCCGCCGAACTCAGTGTTTGAGGGCGCCACGATACACCGCTAAAGCGAGCTCCTGATCATAAAAGGAGTGCGATAGGCGACTGCTAGCCTATAATTGCATTTTTATTTGTAAGGATAAATTTTGTAAACACGTTACAAAATAGAAACGAGAAAATATGTATTGATTGACTCTTTCATTATAAAATATGGTGATAATTAAGAAGAATTACAAAACATCGTCTTCTACCGGCGTTAATCTACCAATGACGGCTCATTCCGAAGTTAGCAGTGTCATCATCTCAAGGTGATTTGATTTTATGATCTATTGTACTTACTTTCGCAATGCTAGAATTGATGAAAGTTGCTCTATTGTTTTAGATGAAACCCGTTCGATTGTTTTAGATTAAACTTGTTCTAGGCTTTAGCTAAGTCAGGTGTTCTAGAGAGGCTTCAACTAATAACCACGCACATTTTCACGTTGCGTCCCACCGGATTATAAGTTAGACTTTAGTTGTTAGTTTCCTATTCATTAGGAATTAGCCAGTTTTAAATGCTTTCGATATTAGTGAATGCGTAAGCGTACTCGAGGCGTACCAGTTAAAGGCCTTTTGCCGAATCGATGGGTCAAAGACCTAATTAATCTTTTGGCGTCGACCTCAAACTTAAAAAGCAATTTTTTGCTTAATAAAAGCTCAAGATTTTCTTCATTTTCTTCATTCATTCATTTAGTGTTGAAACACATGAGCTTTGATAAAACTATTGACACAAGGTTCGGAATCTCTAAAGCTGGAAAACCCTACAAGTTTACTTTTTCTGATTCCATACTTCATTCCCTTTCATAGTTGGACCTTGGAAAATCAGTCAAATAGATTATTTTGATATTTGTGCCGGCTTCCGTGAAACTTTAGGATACCTGCATTTAAATAAATATCCTTTTCTGCTTTAAGCTCAATATCTAGCATATTTAATCTAACATTGGGATAACTTTTAAAATACGCATCAGTGTTCAGGGAAAAAACGACATTTCGTGATTGTCCAGAACAGTCAGTGCTTATGTACGCAAGGGCTGCCTTCAATTGGCAACCTAAATTGCTCGAAATACAAGAATCACCGATCGCAGGACAACGATTTCTCAGCCGCAGCAATAATAAGCTGAAGTTAGGCCTCTCGACAGAGAGACTTGTAGTCAACTGCAATCAAAGATTTAGAGAGAATGCTAAGTTATATCAGTGCAACTCTTGTATTAGGACAGTCTTCAAAATTTTTGTGCCTATGAGTACGGAGTCGTAAACTAAGCTGCTTTAAAATACGGTTCACGTCGATTTTACCGATAAAAACAGTAAACATGTGGTGTGAGTTGTTTAAGAAAATTTACATGACTGTATTCATTTCGTTTTTACGTAGTACTTTTTCAGAAATAATGGGTAGATTTATTTGGTGCCTGCCAAATTATTGAAAACTTGCACGTGCAATGCCCGTAAAAGAAAGCCAAGTTGTTCGAATCCCTTGCTACAGCAACAAATCAGTGAAATGAAGACGGTTCATATAATCGGAATTTCGATTTTTTGATGGGTGAAAACGAGTGGAAGCTACAAAAAGTACCTCGAAATTCGGACCACAGAACAACCGAGGGCTCCATATTTTCCATTCAAATTATCTCATTAATGACCACCCTCATCAATGACCAAGACTTGATCAACATCAAGTTCGTGCTGCTCGTATCTGCACACAACAGCAGAACACTAAATAGGCTTATCCGTCCGCCTCGGTAGACCACTGGTTATCACTTCTGTCCTCCGGACTGAAAAAGGCGGTGGAACGATAACCCATTTACTAAAATGACTGGCGCTTTCGTGTTCGTCGGCATATCCTTCTTTACGATATTATCGTCCAAATATGAGATTCTGTAAGAGCCAACGTAGCCCTTCATCGCATTAAGCTATACCGAGGGAGGCCGCTCAAGTTGAACCATTTTCATGGTATTCGTACGCGCGAACGCATTCGCGACCAGAAGAATGTGGTGCGATTTCCTTCAACAACCACCGCATAATTTAGCGAGGGCTGACTGCACGTAAGAATCTAGGTAGTGTATATCAATCATTACCATTGGCATAGCCTAGGTGAGCGGATGACGTCTATCGCTCCACGGGGAGCCTATTTATCGATTTTACGACGGCACGGCGCAGCTTTCTACGTAAGTCTTCGAAATGTGGGTCAATCAACCTCATAAGATTCAACTGCCCTACCGATACTTCTGCCACCATCGGTTTTTTTCGTAACAGAACCTACTGTGAATTCTACATGCATAACCGTTTATTTATAACTCTTTCGGGAAGAGAGTGTCCGTTGTAGGGTGATCGCCTTGGAAAAGGTCGCTGACCTCGATGGGAATGCTGTCATCGTGATTTGATTATTGTATCGTTCCGACATTGCGTGGGCGATTTATCGATATTATTTGATAAAAATAGAGCGACTTGATTCGTTATTGACTGGGGAATGAAGATGTAATAAGTTGGTCAATCGTTATAAACAGGAAGCCAATGTGCATGAGGACAGCTTTTAAAAAGAAGCGATGATGTAGTTTTTATTCCAACGATAGACACCGCATTTAATATGGAATGATTACCTTTCATATAAAATTCGTGATCATTATGAAATCCGTCAAATGTATGCCGCTTATTAAAGAACTTTTTCTAATTTAGTGACCGAAACTTCACCGCAACTTTGAGCTTTTACACTAACGTTACCGTTTGCGGATGTTACTCCATATCTTGCACCAGTATCAGGAAAAGTGTGTTGCTACCCCTGAGGCTGTTCCCCAGTCTGAAAAACCAAATATATGCACAAGAAAAAGATATCACGTAAATTTCTGAATTAACTCGTAAATGATGAGAATAGAATAATCCTGATAGAATTATAAGTCGCGTGTAACCTGTGCGGCGCAGAAGAAACGATTATGCTCAGATAATAACAAGCTTGAATTAAATATTATAGTTAATAATATATTAAATGAACTAATATGCAAAACCGAAAAGCTCAGTAACACTCCTGTAAGGTGAACGCAATTTAAAAACCACAATTTAAAAAGCTGGAGGATTATTCCGATCGTTGCTGCTATCATTTTAATATCCTAATGGTACCTTCCTTATAAAATTGAATAGATTTTGTCATAAAAACGTGTCAAGTTGAATATTTCTGAACATGAAAAGCATTAGTTAAGTGTTCAGTTCACTCAGAATGCCTAAACTTATTCTTTTTATGGGCATCGATATTTTTGCAAAAGATTGAATGCGTCAAAAAACCATTTGAGCGCTTATGAATCAGACAAAAATCAGAAAAATTGATCAAATCTCTTTGCTCTCAACCTTAATATCATTATACTGATATCCACTTTTTCTGCATACTTTAAAAATATGGTGTAACATCTGTAGCTGTTTTCTGAGTATGTACTGTAAAAGGCAAAATTTGTTTTTGGTTAGCGCGTGGATTCCGTGCGGAATGTTTTAGTTCGAATGATAAATATGCAGTTGACAACACTTCATAACGCGTTGTCACAAGACTTTCATAACTTTTAAACGTACATGACTGGAAACTTTTCTTAACTTTGAACTGTTAACTCTATTTTACGACAAGCTGGATTGTGCTCCACGGGCAAATATGATATCCAATGACCAAGCATGTAGAATTTCTATAAGCCTATTGCCGTCGAAACATGTATTATTTTTCAAATACTTTTCGAATAAAAGTAGAGCACGCCGCTTTTTAAAAAAACCAACCTATTTTGGTGATTTATTCAATATGTTAATGAAGTACGCTCACGAGGATAATATAGGTTAGCGTCGATTAACAAGGCTAAATGTGAAGGCATCGCAACAAAATACATTCTGAAATCTTAAGGATTTAAAGGTAGATAGTTTGACGGTCGACTTAAAAATACTCTATGTGAAATTGATGCCGTTTTTTCTAGAACAAAAACAACTTTGTACGCTCCGCTTTGAAGTGGGATTATAAGCCTGTGACGTCAAAAGAACCAATGCATTATATATTAAAGACAGGAGGCGTAGTTATATTCATGTTTAAAATTCGCAACTGCACGTTGCGCTGATTGCCACAGTCAGATAAATCTCTAGAACTTATTAGGCCTCCCCTAAGAATCGAAACCAAACTTACGAGAGTGTTCGACCAGTGCCTTTCCCAAAATCGAAATTATAAGGGACGAAATGGTGAGTTATGCATGCTCGCGTACTGATCTCATGTCATCAGTAGCCAGTATTGCGAAATTCGAGGTACACTCGAATTACACAAAATGATCTTGATGTCTCACTTATTTGCTCTCACCGTAAATAAATAATTACAATATCTATGAATTACATAAATATGAACCATCGACTCGTGTTTTTAAATACCCCTGCGACCGAGGGAGATACAAAGCTGTATGGGTTTGGTTCATTTCGTTGGACATTTACATTTATGGGATATTAAGTAATACAAAAAATGCTACCGTGGATGTTAAATGTTGGCTGATGGTTAGCCGTAAAAATATAAATACCTGGGATGGATGGACTTGGTTTATTCGGTCAAGTGATGTTGAGCGAACCACTGCTATTTGAGACCGCTGATGCGGAAACTGTGTCACCAAGCGGTCACTGGGTCAGGACGGTCTAACTCTAAATATATCAACCAGGAGCGCGGTTGGAGTCCGAACATTTAACCCTTAACTCAAACCGTTGCAGGGACCTCTGGTCCTCGAAACAAATGCACTCAACCCAGCCGTCGACAGACCAATGTTCTGCTATCCATCGAGTGAAAACTCCCTTCCCATCAATATTTTACCATCTTTTGAGCTAATTAATCATCGTATGAATATAATAGGTATATGTAACGCTAGAGTTAACCTGATTAGATGAGCCCGTTGAAGCATGAATAATATCCATGTCATATAATACTTCTTTTGGTATTATAGATAGATTAATGAGTTATAGAATTCATAAATCCGTCATTCTGAATCCATTTTTCAATTTACCGTGACCTCTTCATGATATGACTTTTCCAATTGTAAGGCAATATGCTAAGTGACTGCTGCTAACTCCAACAAGTGATTGGTGCTAGGGGGTGATTTGTTGTTTTTAATATTCTTGGGTTTACCATTAATAACGATCCTTGAACTTTAAACGACGATCTTCGACTGACCCAAATCGATATTTGTATAAAATTTCGCAAAATACTCGAAACAACTGTATTTCGTAGTGATTACGGATCCCTGCATGCTTCAATATAGATTTCGACATAACTTCAGCTTCTAGCTACACTACACTATCGCCGGAAATATGAATACATTTCAAATGTGTAGCCGTTTGCCTCAAATACCTATCGGTATATCGTACTATTGACGTGAAACGCGATAATGAATATTAAAAAAAAAAACAAGTAATTAAACACTGTATCTTAATAATATCTGTTTATAGCCACTGTCCACACGCTATGCATACGATAATATATAAGATAATAAGACAATATATAAGATAGTAAGATAATATATAAGATAATAAGATAATATATAAGATAATAAGATAATATATAAGATAATAAGGTAATATATAAGATAATAAGATAATATATAAGATAATAAGATAATATATAAGATAATAAGATAATATATAAGAGCATTAAAATCTAGACTTTTTAGTTTTTTAACCTTGGTAACGGTATACCGATCCTTTGACAGCTTTAGCGAAACAACGAGACACCAACTGTGGAAATTGTCTTAACATTGCACGCATTTAAAATGTATAAAATCCGTCAGTCTTCTTTTTAGAATCGAGTCGTAATGTTCAAGTTCAATTTCGATATCGAATCCGGAGAAGCGCGAATATGTACAGAGAAAGGAAATGGTGCGATGCATATAGATAAAAACGGAACAAATGCGACTGCTACGGTACAACGAAGTTTCATGCTCGCACCATTTTGTGAGATTTCTCCAAGTGAAACAACTGCGCTGTCCGAAAGGGATGGAGAAAATATTCCTCCCGTACACGACACGCTAGGGATAAAACACTTCGGTGGTCCACTGCCTGACGACAGCGATGGTATTTTTGAGCAAGCGGAAAAATGCCACTCAGATCTTATTCCTCAGGTATGAGTCTTCTAAGGTTGTGGTGTTATTGGTGAATTTAGTGGGTATGTAATGAACATCGCTGCTGTGATCAGGCTTTCAAGATTTACACTGAGTATAATGGGAAAATTTCTTGTTCTTGCAAAACTAATTCTTTGTTTACATTTACACAAAACAAAATGGAAACAATTTAATAGATCTGAAAAATGTCTTCTGGAATCCTTAGAGAAACAGTTATTCATAATTTCATACGACCGAATCGGGGGTTGATAAGAAGAGCTTTTGTTTTGCTTTCAGTAGGGTGCAGGTTCAATCTCTGCAGACAACCGCTTGAGTCGAGCTCGGTGGCTTGGTGCCATCGTATGCGCCTTGCGACCGGAGGAGACACGTATGTGCACGGGTTCGATCCCCGCCGGTGCACATTTACATCTATATGGGGTCCGTCTTACGAAGTAATGCAAAAACTGCTATCGTAGACGTTAAATGTTGGCTGATAGTCAGCTTTAAAAGCTATTTTAAGACAGCCGCTTGAATTGTTCGCAGTGGAATCTCACTTGCACGAATTACCGGGATGTATGCAAAAAGCGGGTTCGCGAGTTCGCTGGCAGTTTACCATATACTAAACAAAACTAAACATATGTTCAAGGAATAACGGACGGATATTACCTCAAATTGATGAATTCATTCGATTCTCATTGAGCAACTCGATAGCAGATACCGTCTTGGCGATTGTTCTAGGTGGTGGGTGCAACCCTTCTACGAACATTTCAAAATATTTTGGGAACTTTTTCCTACGTCTATTTTTAGAAGACTTGAATCAATTGAAGGGATACGCATGATGGGCTCGAAGAGATGAAATCTAGTTCATTTAGGATAAAATAACAAACTTGTGGATATTACATAATACGTTTTCAAACATGTTTCGTCTTCAAATTCTAAGAAATTCATTCAGTGCATTGCAGGTGTATGAGGGTGGATACAAGATATGGGAATGTACGATAGACCTGCTACGAGTTCTAAATGAACGACAAGAGTTTGTACGCGGAGTTCGCGTGTTAGATCTTGGCTGTGGCGCGGGACTTGCTGGATTATGCGCAATGCTTAACGGAGCTGTAGAGGTTCACTTTCATGATTATGTAAGTTTCTATGTTGTCATAAAAATCGTTTTTATTCCGGCCAATTACGGTAATCTACATTATTCCCTGTAAGTCCCTGCATGTTGAGTAAACATCGAAAACATCAAGGGATAATTGTGCTAAAATGTTATAATCAACTAGATCTTATTTGATCTAGACGTTACATACAGTTGCATTCAAAAGAAGCAAAGCACTACTTTGCGATTACATTATAAAAAAATAACAAACGGTATCAATATTTTCTAATATTTAGATACGTAAAGCGCTTGAATTCCAAATAAAATTTGCTTAGGCCTACAGTCAAATAAAAGTGTGTGTCTCTTTTCATTCTCATTTGAGCAAATGTTTTATAGCGAGGAATTAAAATTAATCCAAGAACTTTACAAGTCGCTGCAGCGTCTGTTTTTATTAAAAGGAGGTTAAGTGCCACAATTTTTCGTCTAGAATAGTAAACCTTTAACAACAGGTCAGTTTTCGAAGATTTCAAACTTCAAACTAAACAATCAGTTGGAATGTGCTTGCGCTGAAGGCGGGAGTAATCTAAAGCAGCTTATTTAATAGACCTCTGATCATTTTTGGGGGTATATTTCACCGCAAGAGTTCAATAGGATGGCAAATTGTAGATTAACTACGCTACGTTCTAAAGATTAGTTTTTAGTATAAACATTGCAGTTGTACAGCATGATTATAAGAGAACAAGGAAATTCGGTTGTTTCACAAGTTTTATTTGTTGGTAGACCTTGCTGGTACGGATCCAATTTCTTTAATCATATTACTCGTCAACGATTTGTCACTTCAGATGCCTTCGTTTTTAAACACTAACGTAATGAAGCTAACACGCGACTATATTATTATTATTATTATTATTAACTCGTTTTTTTCAGAACTCATCAGTTCTGCTCAATTTGACCATTCCAAACAGTCGTCTATTACCTTCGAATAGCACGTCCCGTTCCGTGCGATTCTTCGCTGGCGACTGGACCCTGTTCCAGGTATTGCGGGCTTAATCGCGTATCTCATGATTATATATGAAATCTCGTAAAAATATATAAAGGTGACAGGTTATAGTGCAAGCATTTTAATATAGTACTTCATTATCGGTATTTCGATTCTAATTATAATTAAATTCTATATATGATACTTAACCTAATTCGCAAACTTTCCATAGAATTAACAAGAGATTTATTCACGGAATTTACGGAATTAACTACACGGTGCTTTACTTCTTGTCAGAACTAAAAGCTCAATACTATTAGGATATTACTTAAGAAATAACGGCACAGTAATCACACCAACAACACTACTTTTAACAGTAACTTGACAAATATCGATTGTACAAAAACGAAGATGTGTATCTTCATTTACAACAGCGTAAAAAATATACAAACATTAACACGAATTAAATATGGGAACATGTTAACAATTTTACGCGAAATTTTACGAATAGCATAGGCAAACACATAGGCAACCTGACGCCTATGGAGTGATGCATCAGAGTAGAGCGTTTTTGCATATATCTATTTGAATTAATACAGGTGCTTTCTGAGGTAGGTTTCTTGATCGCGTTGGAAGGTTTCTTCACAGTATAGATGTTTCAACTTTTTATCATAAATGTTGCTTACGAATACAACATATAACGCCTTTCGATAAAGAGGGATTATAGAATACCGCTCTCTAACAATCAGCACGTTTTATGTGCAGAAAAGGTGCACCTCTAAAGTAATTACTTCCAGTCTTAAATATAATTTTTATTGACATACTTATATTGTATTCTTACATTCCACAGTATTTGTAGAAGAAAGCATCAAATCAACCGGTCAGCTGAAAGTAGCAAAGAAGACAATGTTAATTCGGAAATAGATTAAATACTTTGATTTGTAATATATGAACTTTTTATTTACATTGCTTGCGACTACTGAAGTATACATGCCTCGTAATACGTAACGAAATAGATAAGTATTATTTCGTGTGTTCTAAAATATGCCATGCCAATAGGATCAGCGATGTTATATATGTGGGATCTCTACATGCCGGATGAGGTGCAAACCAATGAGATCTAACCACACAGCGTAAATAGTTAGTTTACAAACAATAGCATTAAGATGTTCGTCTTAAGAAAACAAAAGTGTAATTCTTATCTCTTCGGCTGTGTTACCCATTGTATCGTCGCTTAACAGTGCCCTATCAAGTACGATTTAATTATTACGTGCGAAACGATTTATCGGCGAGGAAACTACGCAACACTTTGTGACCTCTTCGACCGCTGTCTTGTGCCGTTGAAAGGACAGGTAAGCTAAGCAAGATTTATAATCCAAGATTCAAACTACTAGTAGCTTACCCCTTATGTACATGATCTTCAAACACGATGCCGTTATATTTGTTTACAAGTATGTAAATACAAACCCGTCAGAAAATAACTAAGAGCAAGGCTTCTTAGTCTGTCTAGCAATTACAGTAGCTGATTTTATTAATGTGGATTCTCACGCAGGTGTTAGTTGCAGCCAAAGCTGTGTATTTCGGCGTAGGAGGCAGTATGGCTGAGTTTCGGACCTATTGTTTTCGTCGAGGCTGGAAAGTAGACACAATTGTCCAAGAGGATTCTGGAGTGCCAAGGGAAATAATTTTGCTCACTAAATAATAAAAACACTCAAGTAACATTATTTCGTATGTGGGAGAAAACTGTCAAATCACTTATTGCCCTAGTGAACGAGTTCTTAAGAAGAAGCTTAAAAGTTTTAGCTTTTTTTGGCATAATTGAAGGTTCAGAAACCTTCCTTGTTGCCATCTGACTTTATCTGGTGCTTACAAACAGACATCTATCCAGAAAAATGTTCGTACTATTGTTATCCTACCTGGTACTGGGTTTCTGGTGTCTGACACAACACCAAGTTAAAAGGAGCTATTGGGATCATTTATATTCCGAAATGAGCTCGAACAACGAATACATATTTTTGTGTGATGTATATAAATGTGTACTAATTACAAAAGGCTCCCCTTACGAAAAGAAAAATCTGTAAAAGTGCTCGTAAAGCCTATTCTCTAGCATTTCACTGCACAATCGTAATCACGCCACAACAGAATACGTGGAGCTTGTATTACACTTTCATTTGATCAGTGTTCAAAAGCTGGATTTCCTGAAAATGCTGATTTGCTGACACGGATATGCTTCCAAATGACGTGGTTGCTAGTATCGTATTTTAATCCAGTGGAGAAGTTCATCAACTTTTTCCTACAATTGCAATCTTTCCTTCATTAACGCCTGTTCATTGGTTTCTGTTCACACAGCAGCTGAGATTTATCACAACAGCTCACTGTAACGTGATCCTTTAGCCAGCACAATGACTGTAAATAGCATGCTACGAAAGTTGTTGGGAGGCTTAGATTTAAACTTTTTGAAAGAAACTTTAGAAAGAAATCTTGTGGTTTACGTACGATAAGTACCTAAAACTAAAAGTTAATGCACATTGTCGCATGTTCGGACTATGGTAGCACCAAATCATTTTACAGGCACGGCTTTTTGTCTTCTAATTTGCTCCAAAAACACAACTAGAGTGAGAAATGGGTAGAATTCTCAAAGAGTTCCTATTTTTACTGAAACGGAAAATACAAACCAGTATAACGCATGCTTGTGGAACATTTTATACGTCATTAAGTGAACCCATCTTCGGCTGTATACCGTGAAGCCACAGCCTCATGTTCGCCAGTCTACATGACTCCAATGCATTAAAAATATCCGTTAACAAATTTGTAAATAAAAAATCATCAGTACGCCTTGTCAAAGCAAACATGTGGAGAGGCTCTCAATTGGAATTCGGCCGCACGAGTGAGATTGTTGAAGCATTCTACGCTCAACTACATCGAGAATCTTTCATTAAAACGTATATGGACATTTAAAAAGTGATCACGGAAAAGGCTATATAGAACTCCGGCAACTTGAATGATAGCATAGCAAACATTTGTGTTTACATTTGTTCCTGGAGGATGGAACCTTGTCCCGTTGCTTCGTCACCATTATCCTTTAGGATTTGTGGATTGAAACAGGTTTCGCTTGCCACATCATTTGCCATCTCGTTGGGACTATGATCGCCGATTTGTACTTCCGATTTCTTCACTGCGGACAGAGCTTCCTCCTGTTGATCTGCTCCGACATTAGTAGCAATGTTCGCCTCGATTCCACCGCTCTGCTGCACTCAGTTAAATTTCTGTTAATTTTTACTTAATCCTAATAATTCTTGCAAGGCGAAAAGTGAAGTCTGAATTTGCTACACGTATAGCATTTTTGACATTCGAACTAAGTTCAGAGAAGTTCGAAAATGCTTTGAACGGGATATAGTTATATGATAGAATCTTGATAGAATCATAAAGCGGATAAGAATTTCTTTAGCTTACGTTAACGCTCTAAAGAAACAACTCGGCAAACTTATTAAGCAGTAAAGTAACAGGTGCTGAAGTTGAAAATTAATGCGATATATTTTGACAATAGGCTATCAGAATTAGTGTAATACAAGAAATATGTGAATTGAATTGCATTGTTTCATCAATGAATGATTGCAGTATTGACTAACCTCATTCAAATCATTTTCCTGGGTGCTCGATAGCTGTTGCACTCTAAGTGCCGTCAGGTGGAAGGTCTGCAATGATATAATCATATAAACTCGATAACTTGTACTGTTCACGTAAAATAGTATTTCATAACAATCTCCCTAAGTTTGATCATTTGAGTACAGCGTAGCTTTATTTTTCTCTTCTTCTCTCTTTAAACAGGAAAAGCAAAAAGTGAAAATGTACTCACTTTTATATTTTTTCGCTGTGGCAAAAAAGCGATATTATTATCGAAGAGCAGCCATATCTTACTGGAATGTAATGGATTGCGACCGAACTATACGGAACATATTAGTTCAGCCATGTAACTCCTTTTCAAGAGATAGAAGAATAACTCATAGTATCTCACCTTACTTGCATTCGGCGGCTTGTAATGAAGCTCCAACATGCCTTCTTCGCAATGAACATGTTCTATGTATGATGGGTCCAGACCTCCCAGAGGCTGAAGAGTGTCTGCAGCTAACTCATACAACTAATGCAAAACATCTAGCTTTGTTAGTAAATACTGAACTAACTATTATTGGACCTAACTACAATTTTTAGAAGACACTACAGCCAATCATGACCTGCAATTCCTTTTACGGCCAATATTAACGATGCGTTCCATTTTTTTAAAACGTAAATAAACTAATGAATTACATTAAGCACATTTATGGACTAAATAATCTGCAATAGGACGTCACGAAGAACAATAGCTTCTAACCTCCTGTGGTCTAGTGGGATCGGTCACGTCGTTCAGGTTTTCCTGGAGGCAAACACAACATATCAAATTTTATTTTATTGAAACAGTTCTAAACCTTTCACGTAACCTTGCATAAATTGAAAGGTACAATTAGAACCAATTCAAGCTCCCAGTATCCGTAAGACCGCTTTCACTGCTAATCAACACCAATAGCAGTTAATAAAGCAATATATGGCCAAAAATATACTGGCAAATCATTGGTGCGTCCTTGATGAATCCTTGTTTGTAGATCGGGAGCTTTGCAATTAGATTTGCTAACCTGACTGACGAGAAGAATTCTACCGGGTTCAGGCGTACGCTGCCCACACTTGCCACTTGTGGCGCATCCACAGTCGGGACACGGCTCGTTATTGATCGGATCTATGGAACTCGTCTGGTCTAACGCAGCATCTATGACCAAATTACATGAATAAATGTTATTCTGAGAGAATATAAGCCAAATTGTAGCTAAGGCCAAGATTGGCTTATTTTGAGCATTTTTCATCTAGCTATGAGTACGCTAGTGAGGCGGCGCAGATATCGGAACTGCTCATTGACCCCCTTAGTCATTGCACACCAAAGATGGTTACTGACGTTAGCATCGATGATGTGTCGAATCATAGTATAGGCATCTTTTTTGGTGAAGCAATACCATCAAGATGCGATTTTTTAAAAATGCTTTTTGTGTGATACAATCAGAAACGTACGAACAAATTGGCACTGCGTTTGCGCTGCATCCTACAAATACATTATATGGTATTATATATTGTAGAAAAAGCAGCGACCCTAAATCCCTGTAATACGAATTGCGTACAAATAAAAAATGTTTATTCTAATTATTTGTGAAAGGAGTACGACATAGCTAAATAATACAATTGCGGTCCGATCTCCTTCGTGGTTATGGCACATCAGGCCAAAGTACTAAATATGAGATCCAATATGAAGGGCTTTTAGCGTATCCTAATGAAGCTGGTAAAGACTTTAGCATAGATAACTCATTCAAATAAAAGAAGTCTTAGACCAATTTTAACCGGTCATGGGCTGGTGCTCTTGAACCTGTCCTTGTCCTTGTAGCTCATGTTGCTCTCCCGAGGGTAGTATGGGCGAGTCTAAAGGTACACCGACCCTGGAATAACAGATAAGATTTCAACCGGTTCAGTAAGGAGGATGGGTATGGTTAGGCTATCATGCTTCCTTTAAAATCCCTCTTCGGTTATTTCATGTGTTACTTGAAACGAATAATAATTAAGGCCCTATGATTAAATAATTAAATACTGAAATTATCACTAGGTTTAATATCAGTACTTTGTCTGAATGTTAAAAAAGCCACGAGAATACCATCTACATATCTTACTTCATTAATTCAATCATTAATTCAAACGAAAATATCCTTAACCTATATATGTCTAAAGGTATGCCATCTACGAAATAGCGCACGCACGCTATTTTTTTAAGTAAGACAGGTTTATGCGTCCATACGTTACACAACAGAATATTTAGTACATGGAGCCAAATAAAACAGCTAAAACGAGTAGAAATTTCAGTATTTTAGAGAAATGCAGTAAATCTTAATTGGTTTTAGTGAATTGCCCTTTGCCCACGGCGAATTAAGACACTCATTAAGAGCGCGACATAGCCCATATGATCGAACGAACACTAAATGTGCATTACACTCTTCTGGAAGTTGTATCAATCTAACGACAGGAACGATGATAACAAAATATTCAAGTGTTAGAATGAGTTTACTTGGCCGTGCTTGTTTTGCGTGCGTGTTTTCTGTACATTTTTTGTGGAAAACGAACATAACTCAAAATTCTTGTAAAAATATTATCTTGTTTTTATAGATTACATACTTTACAGATCATTAGAACAGCAGGAAATACTATATATAATCTATCTTATATGATTAATATGTATTTACGGCCACACAATGCATCTATCTCAACAATGCTGGCTACTCATTTGAGTAAATTATTCGCCAAAGAAGTTTGACTTAAGCTCTTAGTATGCTATATTTCATAGCCAATAAGCCAATTAAAAAATGTATTTAATTTTGTTGGTGCAAGTACGGTAAGTAATTATGGTGGCCAAGAACATACGTCTGCAAGTTTACTGCTAATAATAATAATAATATACACGTCACAACGAGGGTGACATTTCGCAGATGGTATCACTTTTTATCTATTATCAGACAGAAGCAGTTTCGGAAAGGTTTTGTCTTTTTATCGATTTTAATTTAAACTCGAATACAAACCTAATCGAGTCGCTGGAATACAACGACTGACTTGATGCTGAAGTCGTACTCAAGTGCTGAAGTTCTTGTGTCTGTAACATCGGCCTCATGTTGCCACCAGTGTTGGTGGCGACCTCTCTAACGACGACAGAGCTTAAACTCTGGGTACAGGCAGTTGCACGCAGCTGGGCGACTGAAACTATGGGGCCACATGGGGCCGTCTTTTGGTGATCTGTGCCAATCGCAGAGTTATTGTTATGACATTCAAGATTTGTTAAAAGGTAAATCAAGGCCTTTGGAGTATAGCAAATCAAATTTGATTAGGGCTAACACCCCGGATTTTTATGAAATTCTCAATTTTCGTGGACTCATAAAAACGTGTGTGATCAATAATTTTGACTTGTTTCATTCTTGAGCTAACGTGATCCGACTTTATTTGCAACATGACAGATTTCAGTTATAAATTTCGAAAAAGATTGATACTATACTGCAGTTTTTGATCATCATTTTGCCTATGTCAAGATCCATATCACTTAATCTTAAGGAACTACACAAAGCAAACCCTAGCGGCATCAAATTGCAAAGTTTTGTAGCCGGGTGATTTCTTCCAGAATAGCGCAACGGTTCCATCAGTTGTGTGGCCAATGACATGATCTTGTTAGAGGCAGAAGTCACTCAATTCCATATTATCTGGCTGTGGCCGAATGTATCAAGATAATTCTTAAGAACTACTTGTATTTTAAACGAACTCAGTATACGCCTGCTGTGAAGTATGACCAGAGTTAGTTACCTCACTAATTATTTTATGAACGTTCCAGAATGTGCGAGGATTTGCAAATTCTTTTTGCACCTAAAAACGCGTATCTTACAAAGACCATTTGATTTAGCGATATGACATTTAAACATAAGCACTTAAGAATGGCGTGATGTACGGGCAAAGTAATTGCCATTACTTACGTGAATATGCGTGGCGGGCCAGTCCAGCACCTGTTGGGGAACGAAATCTGCATACTTGGCAAATGTACCCAGGCAAGCAGTAGGGTTTTGCCACCGGTGCGGTGGAAGTGGCAGACTCGCTGGTAACTATATCCCCACCCACGGGTCCTACGATTGCTGGTCCAGCTGCTCTCATTCCAAATGGGTACCGACCTGCAGCCTGTATTGAGGCCAGCCCTCCAGGATTTCCATATCGAGGTCGATGAGGGGGGTTCAATCGAATACTGTGGGTTCTTCGAAGATGTGTGGTAAGTGCTGTCTGCGTGGATGATGTAAAAGTACACATCCAGCACGTGAATCGCGGAGGGGGCATTCTCATTTGTGACACTTGTAAGGATAATGATTCACGTATAAACGATGCCCAACGGTCGAAATGAACTGGTTAGAAATGTGGAAGGCGAAGTGACTAGCAACACAAGTGGAGTTGGGTGAATACGTCTTGACTATGTTCGGTTTGGTGTAATTATTTCTATCTTGCTACAAAACGCATAGAAAATGTATTAATAAAGTCCAATTCAATTGATTGTGCAGATTATAGTTTCTCTATCCACCCGCGTTGTGTTCCTTGAAAGATTTACGCCTATACACACGTCGACAAGTACAACTATTCCCGTCTGAGCGAAATCATCAGCCGACTCGTTCGGCGGAAATGTCAAACTTGGGCGAACACGATGGCGCAGATAAGGCACCTCCTCTCCGTGCTCGCAGAAGAATCGTCACTTTCTTTTGACACTCCTGGATCCTCTGCGACACCTGGCAATCGCGGCTGCAGTCACGTACAAGATACTTGCTTTACCTTCCCAGCAAGTTTGCAGCTGCACGCGGGAATAGGCGATGCACGCAGGAAGAACGAGACTCGAATGCTACAAGTTGTCCACGTTCTAAACCGTCAATATGAATGCTACAGGAACGAAATGGGGAGTGCAAAACGAACTACGTGTATGAAAGAAGGACGAAACCGTCGCGTACTCGTGTCGTTGGCAAGATTCTGCAACCGATGCCGTCACGCACGTACGGAAACCGTACCGGAAGTACCAGACCAACGCTCATTGTAGACGCGAGATTTGAATATCCAGGCGCGGTGTCACGTGTTTCGTTTAATTTATTTAATCTGTTATTATTTGGAAGAAGTAGAAAACAATAAAAATAATTTCCTATTTTTGCCCGAAGAAAACACGAAAATGTAAAATGAAAGTTTAAAAATATTGGACGAGCTGTAACTAGCTACATTTGGCAGTTAAGTTTAGAATTAAAAAGCTACAAAAAAAAACTACGCGATTTACGGATTCACTAAAATGCACTGCGTCACAATTATGAAGCGCAGAAAATATTGCTTCGCTTATTCGCCACGGTCTGGCCACGGAATATAACTGTCGAATTAACTACGAGTGTCGTCAATAGTTAACTATGTATTTGCACAGAAGGCGAAATATATTGCGTTTCTCTTATGAAACTATCAGAATAATTTTGCGTCCTCTACAATCCCCATTCATGTTAGAGGCCTCATCATATTTTCTCAAAAAACGTGTGTGAAACAACTCAACCACTTTATATGACAATTAATTCAACTTTTTTATTCAGTTGCCATAAAACTTCATTTAGCTCCTGACAATCGATGCAGACAGCATAAATTGACCAGATGGTAAATTAAAGTTAATAATAAACTATAACTACCATAAAGCTAGGGTACAATATGCAGTAATTGTACGGACATCCCCTATTTAGTCATATGGGCGGACCATGGTAAGGTATATGATGCGTCATAGGTACATAGCCGAAGAAAATCAAAATTGAAACGGAATTCCTAAAAGTTCAATAAATTTCAACAAAACCTATACATTTTAAGTACCGGTCTAACAAACATTTTTAGGGTTGATCATCAACCAACGTTTAACATCTACGGTACCGCTTGTTGCATTACTTCATAAGACGGGCCCGATAAATTAAAATGTGCAACGGCGAGGATCAGTTTAAATGTCGGTTTGCCTTCGTTCTACAAAATGCTAACCACTTGCAGTCCCAAACGCATAAGCAGATGAATACAAAGTCTAAATAAAAAGTGAGAACTGTATTTGCCACTTTTCTGTAGACGGTGCTATCACCAATGAGTAACGGCGGCTGCTATCACCTTAAGGAAAAACAATTGAGAGTGTGTGTGCCTTCAGCCTGCTCAGTGCAAACAGGCGGATAATAAGTGTTGTCTAGTTATGATAATCACATGAGAAATAAAGCCGAGATTGTTATATTTATAAAGAAAAGCCGCGAGAGATGGCCCGAATGAAACTATGTATCACGGCCATACTGGTACATCCTCAATACTCAATATGAATCCATCATACAATAAAAATCAATTATAAATTGTTTGGACATGTGCTGTGAAACTGATTGTCTCAAAAACACAAAGAATAATTATTTTTTGTTTTTTTTAGTTTTTCAGGATCAACAAAAGGACATTGAGATAACTCATAATCTTCACAGGTAGCTAGTGTGAGGGGAGATTTTTCAACTCTATAAACTTAAGCCCCAATTATATCATGACTTGAATGTACACAGACAACCCATTCACCGGCGACACCCGTGTCGCTCTCGGCTACGGTATACTCCAACATGGCGTCAGCAACAACTTCAAAACATTCGATTCATAGACCAGATGAATGCATTTTCGTTCTAGTTTTTCGTGTGGTAGCGAAGAAAGGATCGGCTTTTATAAACACTGGTTCTTTGATAAAGAACGAGTTGATGTCTCTATAGCGAGCTGCCCCCAATCTAGTCTTACACTCCTTGTCGCAAAGAAGCACTTGACCAACCCCTACCATTAGAAAATTTCTAGCAATCTGTCAACACCTGATATGTACTATTTGTGTCGATTGAGTAAATTTGATGCGGGAGTGTCCAGCAGGATTTTTGAGTACAAAGGGGTGCAAATAATTGAATCCGCAAGGGAATTGGTTTTTGAGTTTAAGTCGCATTGCTAGTTTGTAATTGTGGTGTTGGTATAGCAGTATGGCTACGAACACAAGTCCAAGCTCACCTGACGCGGTCCTCTTCGAGCTTTTGTATTTTCAGTTACCACGCTGTTTCTCTGCCTCCAAAAGTTCCTCTGATAACAGCAGCGGCGAAAATCTGGTACGTTTACATACTCGGTTTCTGTAATTCTGAAAAAAAGTTTTTCATAAAAAATAGGTGCTCCTTTCTAAATGCCGAAAACGCGATAAAGAAGATGCCTCCATGTCGCTTTCAGGGTCATCAGCTGAAATGTCATTTTGCGTGTGAGCACTGTCATACTTGAATTTAATTGTATCCGGCGCGCGCGAAATTGTGACCAAATTTCGCTTTTCACCAAGAATATTTCTTTGCAAAAAATTAGAGCAGTGAGATTATGTACACGCTGCAGGAAAATCATCCTCGCTTAGTGCCGTTAGATATAATAGCAAACCAAACTACATGCGCGGCTCTTTGAATTATTTAATATAATTTTTGCCGAATTCCAAATATTAGTATATTTGATGTCTTCTCTCTCTCTCTCTCTCTCTCTATATATATATATATATATATAAAAAATTTGTATGCTAACGGCATACCAACTGCGCATTGCATACTAAAAGTTTGGACCATTACACCTGGACATATATTTATACGATCTTATATAACGGTTAAAATTCCGTATCTATTTCTCAGAATACGAAAGTCTCTAAGCTAGAGCAGATTGGTTTCGAGACAGGGTACCGACTCGTTGAACGCCTAACCAAGGACTGTCCACGATTTAAATCGGAACTCGATATAGTCAAATTCATCTGTAAAGAATTCTGGTCGGCTTTATTCAAAAAGCAGGTATATCACGGTTGTTCGGTTTGCTACTCGGTGAACTTTAATAATGTATTTCACATAAACCATGTAAAATAATTAACGTACAATATAGTTTGAACACTCACTGGTAAGTACCACTACCGTCTAAAACTCATATTTTTTATTGTCAGAGTCTTTAAAGTTTATCTCCGTACTAGATCATTCCAGGTTTTGGAAACTAGCATTTTTAGCCTGTTCGACCTGCGTGGATATGCTACACATTTGTATACGATGCTATACATTACATTTAAGAAAGTCATAATCTTTTTTGTTTTTGTGACATCATAGGTAGACAATTTGCGCACGAATCATCAAGGCGTCTACGTTCTTCACGACATCCGCTTTCGCTTTCTCGCAGGGATGTCCTCATCAAAGCAGTACATGGAGTCTACACCATGTGTAAGCGATTTCTAGCTTATCATACTTATAACTCAATAATGGATTACCGTAACTGTACCATATACCAAAAAACTCAGTGACCATTTCCTGCAAGCCACATATTGATCTTCTCACTCTCAATGTTATAAAGAAAAACACTTTATTCTGTCTCTTATTCTATCTCTGTCAGTATGTCTTTGGGTCCAAAGTCACGTTTCGACTTTTTGCCCTTATTATATAATAGAGATCCACCCTCACCTCTACAATGAGATCGGTATATTATAGCGGTATAGAATTTCGCGTAACAATGACTTGCTAACGAAAATTCGGGTGTAATGACAGCTATTTCTCTCTATCCGTTTGCATTTCAGTATCTTGCGTTTCCCTGCGGGTTAATTCGGGGTGCTTTATCAAATCTTGGCGTAACATCGGTCGTCACGGTGGAGGTTACAGATTTGCCTAGCTGCAAATTCCAGATACAAGCACAGCCCTCGTAGACGTGTGACAACCTGTCGAAGTATTAGACGGTGCCCTCTTGTGTCATAAACTGTTCGATAATGTTAATACGACAGACGATAGTTGTTTGATACGTCAATAAATACGTACAATGATAACGCACGTGCTGAAAATTCCTTCTATGTCCAAACATCAAGTTTTATTCTGTTTTGTCTAAGTAAGCTGTCTACCGTTTCTGCACCGAGTATTTTGCCCAGTACAGCTAGCGTATCCTTGGCCATCGTCTGAAAATCGCCACAGATTAGTAGCTCCCCTGAATCAGTGACCAAATGTTTACGGACATCATTTGTACACTCTAAAAGCGCATCCTGTACATATCCGCGCTTCACCATCGTACCACCTAAAACTGACGCGTCTGCTCGTGATTGACGAACCTCTAATCGACAGCCACTTTCGCGTACGGCTTCTAGGTCAAACAGAGCATCCCGGCTGGCATAGCGGCAGCCATAATACAGCCAAAACGCATTGGGCTTAGCAGTAGGAGTTGACCGAAGCCACTGCAGATAGGCAGAAAATGGCGCAATACCTGTACCATGACAGACGAACATAAAGTGTATTGTAGGCTTAGCGGGGAAATTAAAATTTCGAACATTTTCCCGAAGGTAACACATTACCGTACTACGACTGCTATATGTTGAATGGGTAGCGTCTAACATCAATTTGTTTAGCTTTGTTTCCAAATTATCTGACGCATCTCTCTGTAGGAGTGCAAGCATTGTAGAACATTGTCCAGTGAGCACACGGCCTTGTGAGACAAATTCCATGGGACGGTAGATGAAGCGGATCTCGTTTACAGAATAATTTGACACAGAGTAGAAACGTGGTGAAAGACGATTGAGATACTCTACAAGCACAGCCAGCCCGGGTCTGCAAGTTGGAAACTTCTCGAGTAAATCAAATATCATCATTCGACCTTCGAGCACCTCAGATCGATAGGCTTCTTGATTGGTCGAACTAAGTTCGTGCAGTTGCCGGCGGTCCGAGGATCCTTCCGGGCAACAGTCTCCCAATATCTTGAGAAAGGCTTTTTTCAATACGGTACGCAGGTCGAGAACGTTCTCGAGTATTTCACGCACCGAGCAATGTTTGGGTATATAACTAAATGATCGTTCGAATCTAGCTTTAACCTTAGCATTCGTTCCTATAGAGCTGATGTGAATATGCTCATCGCCGCGGAAGTTTAAAAGTTTGAGCATTGCGTCAACATCGTTACGGACGTTCGGGCAGATTACACCCAAAGCGCTGCCAGGTGGAAATGGTAGTCCATCTTTAGGATCGCAATAGAACGCTATTTCGTATGCAGGCCGTACGTCATCACCAAAGCAAAGCTGGCGTCGTGAACGAAATTGCAGTTCGAAGAGGTCGCTCTCCTGGAACGGAAGAATGGCACCATTTTGGTGTCTTCCTCTTACATATTCATGAGCATTTAAATTCGGACACTGAGAAACAATGTCAACTACTACACACGGTGGAAGTGTCTTCGGAAGGCTGGCCTGAAATTTCAAACAATTCAAATGGATATTTAGAAGGATGTTTACCACTTAACTCATTTGTGTGCGTTGTTTGCGTAGTGGGCGTTTTTTGACTTCGATCCTCTTGCCATTACCGTGTAGTTAGATGTTTCGAAATCGGTTAGGTAAAAATCGAATCGTGTATCGAGGGCGGACAATTAAGCCCTTTTTTCGTATCCAGTGCGCAATATACCTAAAATTATGGACACAACATCCTGATATAAATTGGTGATATTCCGCAACAATGATAATATTAATATTCACATAATGATAATGATAATATTTCAACATTGCCAAATGCTTAAACGCTAATCATTACTGTCTACGGGTACCTACGAATTGTCTCCGCATACTCAGATTGTATCCCCTAAGCTCGTCATCGTCAACATGATTCGCTTCAAGTTTTTTGCAACGTCTACAGCTGAGCATACAATAAGGCAGATTTTATACAGAAATTATAACTTTCAGCTTTTTCATTCCTTCATTAGAGTTCAATCTCAAGTCGCATTTCGAATAGATCCCAAATGTACTTTAAATAATAGTAACTTGCACAGCAAGTGATGTTCAGGAGAATCACACTCTAGTAACCAAATTTGGTGCAAACTTTATATCCTCCACGGTGTGGCGTTGGTTAATAAACAGAAAGCGCCTTAGCACTCTAGGAATATAATATAAAAAAATAATATGATACAAATGTGATATAAAACATTGGTTTAGAGGACACAAATTATGTTACGGTCTATGCCTGCATTCTAAGCGTAAACATTCAGTTTTATATACGTGAGAAATTTGGTGTGAAGGTAAATGAAAAATTAGGTAAGGGGCGTTTCAAAACTAATTTAGTTATATAATATAAAGTCATATGTAGTTGAGGTTTTTGTGATTTTTCCGTAATCTGGGACAAATAGTTCGAGGTTAAGAGTAAAAAATAAACATTTTATTAGTGATTCACAGCTGGTATTTTAATGTGATCGTTACGCTGAGGCAAGTCCTGTACAATTTAATTTTAGAAAACGCTTTCAAGTGACAGGCATCCTTCATGACAGCAAAATCTCGATTCATGAATTTTAACAGCTTGTTTGTACTTTTGTAAACAAGAAACGAGATGACACATACATTTCTCTTATGTTTTCATTTAAAAGAGAACTTCTTAGGAACAATTTTCAGCTCAGGACTTCCACTTGCATTATTTCAAGCAGTCCTGAGTACACATTTTTTCGACTACAAAGGGACTGTAGGCAACGAGCGGATGAACGCAGCACGTACACCATGTCAATCGCCGGCTTTACAGCCAGTTACTTCTCTTGTGCCTTGCCTATATCCTATTTAGCTTGATTCTTTTTAATGGATAATAGTTGCAATTACATGTAAAACTAGAAACGTGTTAATGGGTTTGAACAACATACAATTGCCTATAGTGAATAATGTAAGATAATCTACGGCGAGTTGTGTCAATGGAATTGTGTGCTTAAAATCAATGATCGAATGAACACCTGATATTCAGGACACGCCTAAGTACGCTGCACGCTTCTGGCATAAAGCTATTTTTATTAAAATGCTAGAAGATGGTAAAAAAAATGAGCGTCATGTTTATAGAGTTGCCGGTATGTCACACTTTATCAAAAAATTAATTGAACTGGCTAATTTGAGACAATATGCTACACGCATACACAATGGTCCTTGTTGCCCAACAGATTGTCAACACAGTAAGTAGAAATACCAGGGCTGACGCCTAAAAGTAGTACATTTCTGTGCACCCTTCAATCACATACCCGTTTTTAAATCAGTGAAAATAATAATTTAAATTTAAACTAAAGATGAGTTTCCTGGCGTGACGCAATTAAAAACGGAGTGAAACTTATCATACAAATGAATGTCATCCAGCAACGCCTTTTGATCAAAACAAATCATGAATAGGACTTACTGCGAAAGTACCGAGGTTGAGCCTGACCATTATACATGTGTCCGAGGTCACATTAACATACCATAAATAACGAACGGTGTGCCTTAGTGTCGCAACCACTTATTGAATGTGACTTAACACTATGTTAGACGAAGCACGTTTAGTGTTAACAGCGCGCACTTTGGTAAACGGAATAGTTTACGAAAGTGGTCAGTAGTTGTGTGTGTATGTGTTGTGCGTGTGTCTATGCCTGGGTTACGTTCGAATTGTTAATGAGCACGGGAAACGATTCGAGCGCAGCCTTATATTCGTTCCGCGTCTCTTTGCATTCGGATTACACCCAGAGAGATTGTCTTAGTCATACCCCTTCTGCCCTCGTCGCTATATCGACATATCCTGCGACAGGGGAGAGGTGTGGTATATGCAGACCGGCCGAATCGCCTATACGGTCATCACTTGGCGGCCTTTAGTTGTAAGTCTTATTGTGCATATCGAGAAAAAGGTGGTTGTTGCTTGGGTTGCTCAGCTGTTGTTTTGTCCGTCTGAGGGTTCAAGACGATTCTCCATAACTCCAACAGAGTTGCGTAGCAGAAGACGGCGAAAGATCGTAGGCGCCTACAAGCCAGCCAGTATTTAGAATGCTGTTAAAATTCTACGTATGAGGTGTGGAGGGAACATACCACGAACTCTGCCATCTGATACCAAATGTTGCGTGTATTAAGTTGTAGGCGCCCTCCTAGCTGTATGCGCGAGACAGCGATAACGAGCAGGGTCTGTATCGAAGTGTGATAAACTATGTAATAAGCAACTTCACGGCTGCGCCATTGGGTTTATCCCATGGGTCTGGAGAATACAGATCACGGATGGCCCAGCCAGATCCGAAGGGATACCGTGATGATAGAATGAACTGAAAAAAAAGATCTAGTAAAGAAAGCCATTACTTTTCCTGCGAACGCATCCTTACATCGTGGGAACTCAGTGACTATACGTTGCGTACAGTGTTTGTTAGACGCATCCAGCGTGATCTCTGGTTTGTCTTACGCTCCCGAAGAATGTATGCAAGCGGGCGTCACCATGTTATTTCGTTTAACGACCTGCGTCCGGGTTTTCATGCGAATTCGGCCTCGTCCATGTTAACTGTGTCGAGCTCGTCAGAGAGCTCGATCGCACCGACTGACTTTAACATATGCCATTCACTCGAAAATAGTCTTCAATACACCACTCCGCCGGCGGCCCGCTGTCAGCTATGCCAGCAAATGAGACGCCGATTCTATTGTGCGGATTGTGTCCGACTTGGTGACATCACTCACTCGAAAGCGAAACTGCCCCAGCGGTTCTCCGAGAAAAAGCTGCGACTTTCGACATCCGAACGTGATCGACACAGTCTGGCAGCGCTCGTCGAAGAGGCCAGTTTTGCGCAACGACAGCGGGATGAATTGCGGCAACGCATCGAACTCACACGACAGGCGGTTGAGGCTCGTCGAATTGTGGTTCAGAATCTTGAAAGGGAGATAGCTGCCGCAAAGGAGGACATGGCTAAAATGAGAAACGGCTACCGTCAAGCCCGCTTAACTCGTCAAAAGTTACCGGAACGTAAAAAGGCATGTGACTCAGCTATACAAAAAAGTCGCAAAGCAATTAACAGTATGTCGCTGGAGCTGGCTTCGTTACGCGAACGGGTTGGTGTTCAGGTTCGCCAGCAAGTAGAGGTGTTAAGAACGTGCATCTTTCCCATTGAGATGCGGTGCTCGTCGAAGGAACCCGAGCTCGAAGGTCCACTGGCCGAGCTCGAGGAGGCATGTCGCACCAACTACATTCGTGGTCGATGGGTGTATTCGAGTCATTCCGTGGATGCAACATATTCGATCGGAGAGCCTTGTCTCTCTGCCGATGGCAACTATGGCCACCTTATCGAATGGGTTCAGCAGCGGCAGGAGCAGCAAACCGCATTGGCTGCTGGCTCGGACGAATCCTCGCACGCTGCTTTTGAGGCGGCTGCAGGCTTTATGCACTTAGCACAAATGGTTAAAGTGCTCGCATTTTATCTTGATCTGAAACTACCGTATGCTCTCTGCTTTAGCGAATTCGCGATCGAAACACTGACTGAGGAGGGTCTACGAAATAAGGTGGCACGGCTGAACGCTAATGTCGTGTTTATATGCGCCTCTCAGCACGTTGATTCAGTGCAAATAAGACCTAAGCAAACGATACGTAATCTGTTAAGTATTCTAGACGTCGTGAAGCGAGACACGCCACGCAGTGCAGGCTTTGAGATGAGCTCGGAACTGGCGCTATCCGTAGAGGATGCACTCACTCAGCATCTGTGTCTTTTTGACGTTCACGCCGAAATGGAGCTCTTGGGCAGAACTGGTGCCGAACGGGAGCGTGACTCACCCGACGATGACTGGGAAGCCGTTGCGTCACTGGGTCCCACCGATATGAGTCATGGGATGCAGAATTTCAGCAGCGCCAGCGGGAGTGTTATCTCGCGGAACCGGAGTGCCAGCGTGAGTCTATTCAGTTCGGCTGCAGCATACGTCAACAACTTTTGGTCGACCTCATCTCGACCCGAGTAACGAATTAAAAAATCGACTCTGCAAGTATCCTGAATTCAAGACTACACATAACAAACAAAAAAAACTAATGGTATAATAGCTATACCTAACTGCAAACAAAATAAGAAAAAATGAGGGAATGGAAGATCTTAAGTACAAAAATGATTTGTAGAACGTTGAACATCATTGAACTAAATGTATAGCTTACAATACTATTATTATTGATATCATTATTATTATTCTTATTAGTGTTGTTATTACTATAGTCATCAGCCGTGGCAGCGTGACAACTACGAGCTCCGTATATTTCCTTCTTTTCCTTATCAATTTATATCCTTATTATTCAAGATATTAGAAAATAGAGAAAGCAGAACAGAATGACACTAGTCAATGCACTAACCGCGAGACCAACTACAGATACCGAGCCAAATGTGTGCTTTTAAGATTACTGGTTTGTAGAGAGCGTGTATTTATGCGCGTGTATTTATGTTTATACAGCGCACTGTCTTCTTTATTCTAATAATTCCAGATTAACAGAGTCACATAAAGGGCAAGTGTACATTGCTAGATGGCTAGATAAGAAAAGCAAAACCGCCACAAGCGAATTCAGCTAAATCATGAGCTAATGTATAATTAACAAAAAATATCGAACAATTTACCCTATTATACATTTGTTATTGTACTATATTTTGTGTGCTAAATAATGCACGTACTTGTGTGATAATGTGGGCTTGCACTATCCTATACCCGCCGCATACTGGTAGTGCAAGCCAAGATCCTGAAGTTTTCTAAGAAAGATAGAAATACAATGAATAACTGACGTACCCTGTACATATAATTACTAAGACCATGAAAATTTAGGGAAGAGAATAATATCTCTGAAACTAGCCAGAAGTGTTTATAGTTAGACATTTCAAGTGTGATGTAGCGATTAAAGCCAACAAATTGTATGATAACTGTTATGCTTTTGTAAAGGCAATAACAAAGAATTATGTACCACACCTACCAATGGAGTTCAGCTCAATAAAGTACCCACTGGAAGCGACATACGCATCTATACAATAATGATATGTCTTACTTTTAAAACATACAATTTTTACAGCCGGTCTTAGTTGTTTGCAATGGAAGTTAAGACTCAGGCCGCTTTTTAAGAGAGAAGGAAATGTTAAGAATTTTCCAGCGTAGTAAGGAGAAGATACAAACGAGCATAAGGACAAATGATCTAATGATTTACCGACGTTACATGATTACCAAAGGCAAGTTTGCCATTTCACGATTGTGCCACGTGAATTTTACGTTATTCCGTCTTACTCCAATGCCTGTATGTAGCCTTCGAGCGCCGGTCTAGAAAAAGCAGTTGAGTAAGCTCGTATGTACCATTGTTGGGACGTCCTGAGCAATACCATGTGTGCCCGTAGTAAGGGATTGACGCGAGTGTCTGCGTAGTTTCTTTAGCTATGTACCGGTTTTTAACTGTACAATCTTATCTGAAATTGCAATAAACACAATTTATACAAGAAAGTTGTAAAAAAGTTACGTAACAGCTAAGTTAATGATTTTCTGGTGATTTTTAGTGATTCTGCTAGCAATTCGAAGTGTGTAATACGGTTGGTCTCAACTGCTGAGACAGCGCTCGTTTTTTGTAAACTTCACGAGTCAACATGGATCCAAAGAGGACCTTTTGCGATGTATTAATTTACGATTTAACTAAATTCAATTGAGCAGCAGACCGTTCCGAACGCAGCGATTCAAATCGGAGTCATGCTGTACGAGAAACTTGATAGAACCCGTGTCAGTCAGATAGGTCGTCGTTCAAGCCGTCGGGCAATATATAGAAATTGTAGATTCTATAACGTAATAATTCCCCCTCATCATCGTAGACCCACAGCGATAAGACTAATTAATGCACGAGAAGGTTCGAAAGACCTTCTTTCTTCACCCTATCTTTTCAAGAAATGTTTGGACATCTGCTGTATGATGTTATCGCATTTGTCAGATGGTAAGGCAAACGTCTATTATCGTAACTGTCTGCGTGAAGCGACAAATTTTCAACGTTAAAATTGCGCTTTTAGTTCCATATAAATGATAGCAGAATTCCTTACAGGACATCTGCTTGGAGCCTATAATCACAGGCTAGTGCCGTACGCGTTAAATTTAAGCTATGAGTACGTCAGTAAGATATACTACGTGAAGAGTACCAGCCTACGAAGTACTTTATTGAAATGCGTCTTCGAGAATGAGCTCGCCGTTAAGTGACTACAGATGCTTCTACCCAGTGGAACACGACGAGTCGGCACCATGACGGACTGCCCCAAACTCAGCTGATAATATATAAATCAGGATGCAGTGCAAATCTAGGAGCCCTCAACAATGTGACTGACATGTTGCAAAACAGATTCGGACATGGAGGTGCGCGTAACGCTATTCGATCTTCACCTATAGGGCCGTTAGAGTATTCATCCCAAAATACTAAACCTGATAAAAAAGCTGCCTGGTCACTTCACAACAGCTATTTATGGATATCTGTATGATTTAGCACAGTGATATCGAAGAGAGGCATCATGTTAGAAGTAGTGCATAGAGATGTTCATTTACATGCGGTGCTGGGGAAGCTATGAGCTTTATGCATCTGTCTTTATTTTGCTTCATGTTCACAGTCTATTTACACTTGACCCTTCCGTACGTGCAGAATTTAAACGAGTTCGTCATCAAAATGTTCGCCGACCCCAGCCTAGCAAATATGACGGCGGACGCCGTGTTAAGATCATATTTACGTGCGTTTCTCAACATATCGACGAAACGAGCATTCAGTCAGCACCAGTCTTGTTTTGTATCTACACTCTGAATACCAGAAATAATTCCACATAGCTCGAGGGTGTCAAGATGCAGCCAAAAATCCGGCGATTACTCATGATAATTCATGCGACAAACGTATCAAAAAATAGCTTCGTTAGTATCCTATGGAATGCTTTAAAACCTGTACGTATACTAAAGCATCTGAAATTTGTTATAATGCTGGTTTATTGCGCATCTGCTGTACAACACATCTGTTACAGAAAAGACGAAGGTTATATCAAAGCACCCTCCCTTTATTGAAATATTAAGTTTTTTATTATATGTATTTGGTGTACATATATATACTTAGATACACGAAAGCTAAGTATATTATATGTATTTGGTGTACATATATATACTTAGATACACGAAAGCTAAGTACGATATTAGGTACAATGATGGCGTCATCAAAAGCACCCGTAGCCAACTGAGAACGCTGATCTCTGGCCTGGAAGATAGGGCTGGAATGGACGAAAGAAGGACGGCCCTGAAAACAGTTGTCTGAACAACAAATTACAATAAAGCTTAAAGTAATACGACGAAAAGGTCTACCTAGGAATATACTATATGGAAAAGGCTTCTTTACAGTCAGGCAAAAGAGCTATTCATTGCAACACATATTACCCAATCCTAATAGCTTTTGAGGTATCTTAGGCTTCTATTTTGTTCAAGTGTATCAATTCTACCAAATGAGTATGCTTATATAATGTTTAAAAGAGTATTTAGGTTCTTAAAGCCTAAGCGCGGTAGCAAAAAGAGAAAACTTGAGTTAATCACCGGGCGTGATAGATTGTTACCCAAAAATCATGCTCTTAAATAATTTGTCGTACTTCTTACCCTAACTGGGTAGGTATTACAAAAAAACTCAGAAAAATCACGTGCGTTGAGAAATAATTTTTTAAGCAGTCTCTATTTGTTATATATTTTGGCATTAGATTAGATATCTAGTATCTAATACAGGGAGAGATACAGGGAGAATAGCCAAATGATGGATAAGATTCAGTGCTCTTCATATAGACAATAAACAATAAGGTAAGTAAAACAATGTTTATAAATCAAGAGAGGTAATATTTTAGCATAACGTACGTTCCATACACAAGTTAATTCGATTGCAGACAATGGTCTTTTAAATACTGACTAGATAACAACTCAAATATTACACTATATATATTTTACTTTATATATAAATACGCTTTAAAAGCACGAGTTGCCAGACGATCGTCAACATGTACGGCATATACATAAAATTGGCACTACTACACACAAACTCTGATAATCGGAAGAAGACGTAAGGAGAACGACTCATATTTTTTGAGGCCTCATAGCCTGTTGCAGATGCTCTAGGAGGCTAATGATCTTCAAAGAGGGTAACCTTCATCATTAAACTGAAATGGAATAAAACCGTCATCATTTCTACAGTTTTAGAACTTTTGGAATGATTATTCAACTCTATTTCTA
>MNPL01007879.1:3554-17979 GCA_002081605.1 Tropilaelaps mercedesae | reverse complement strand
TCACAGCAGCCGTCCAGAGGCGGTCGAGTGACCCGGGTCGAGCAACAGCACGTACTCCGCACATGGAAAACGTCCCCAACGAAAGTAGGCGATGATGTCGTTTGTGACACTTTCTTTAGGTAGCAGTTCCACGCACGTTGTCGAACAAGCATCGACGGCCGCATCCGACAGGTGCGCGTTTAGCGGCTTTTTACTAGGACACACGCACACACACACACACACACACTCACACACACTCACACACACACACGCTCACACAGAGATAAACGTAAAGAGACTAACGCCCTGGAACGTACGACGAGTAGCACCACTGTCAAAGGCCGCCGAGAGCATTTTCCCCACTCAAGGCCCCAATTCAGTAGTCCTCTCGCTATCCGAATACACGAAGCACACCGCGGTCACACAGTCATACATCCCCCGTACACCCGTATCAGCATCTCTCTACGGCATCGTCAATTTTGGCTCGTTTCTTGTCCTACTTTAGGAGTCGCTTTTCCGTTATCGTTCGCACAAAAACCTAGATCGGTACCAGCAACCCGTACAGGTCTCACATTAATTACTAACGAACCACTACACCTCAAACACTCTTGAGCAGCGCAATATCGCTAAGACGGCCGGCACGGTGCGCGTCGCCTATCTATTTCACAATGGCACTCATTGGCCCCGGACGTGGCAATCGGAATCTTTCCGGTGGTTTCCACTGGGACGGTACTCGACGGCGCTCGATCGTACGCCACAACGCCAGCACCACTACTCATCATAACCTTAGCCACCACTACCACCTGATGGACCTGTTTCCAGTGTTAGGTGGGAAGGGAAACTTCGTGCTTACCGAAACGACTCTTGGCGGAATTTAGCCGCCTGAGCGTCCGGCCTGATCGTTCTCCCAAGCGGACGCTCAGCACAGCCAGCAACTCATTGCACAGCACCGCAGAAACGGCGCCCGTCTTGAGTTGAGTCGAGTCGAGGGAGGACCGCAGGCTGTCGCCTATTCTCGCCAGGAGAGGGAACGCGCCCTCGCCCGCCAGGGGAAAAGGGAGGACATGATGGGGTTGCGTTGAATGCCCCGACCGGCTGACGCGATGCAGTTGCACGTTGCAGAAGCGACAATAACAGGGAAGCGTCACGACCGCTGTTGCAGTGCCGCGACAGATTGACAGCCCTAAAACAGAGGAACAAGGTTACGCAAGCATTTTGAAATGCGAGAAGCGAAAAGACTGTCAGAACAGTCAACAACCCGAAATTATTATCGGGTGGGAACGGGAACACGGACAGACTCAACCTGTGATTTCGCTATCTTTAAAAAGTACTATTCCTAAGGTTAACAGTAGAGGAGGCTGGAGACAGCTATGAATAGGCCGCATACAATTTCCTGCATGCGATATCGCAGCAACACCTACAATAACAAATGGTGCTCGTCTGATATGGTGGCCTTGAACGGCCGGTGTATATGGTGGTCCTTCTTAGTTCTCATACGAAATTGATTTACTAGTGTTTGCGTGATATACGCGCACTAGTTGGTATGTTGATGAAATCACATACCTAAACTCGGGTTCGGTTATTAACTACACATCGGTGGATTACGTCGAGGCGCACATGCACACATATATCTACGTACGGCTAGATTCAGACATCGAAGCATATATATATATATATATATATATATATATATACGTTCCAAATTGGCGACGACGAACTTATCTTTACTGGATCGCATATGACCATTTGCCTTTTTGTTATGAACGACTCCTTTTAGTGGTACCTGAGACGCTTAGGGATGACAGACCGTTCAAAGTGACCAACGTAAGCTTACTTAAGCGAGTAAAGTCTATAAAGTCTAAAGTATAAACTCTAGTTTTTCATTTTCGAATTTGGTATTGGTTTTTATATGCTAAAACGTATGTCATGCCTATATCTCCGTCCCGTTTGGGTATGTACAACTAATAGTAGTAATCGCTGAACAACGTTAGATAATGATTTCCGAGGCCAGTTCGCATTTAGCCTGGGGTGCCGTGCATTGCGCGGGTCTACACCGAGAGCTTTAAGTCTAGCCACACCTACAGCCACACCTACAATACAGGACTTCGGGAGTCTATCAAGACCTCCTGGTCTCATATTGGACTGGAGTTAGAGAGACGAATTGACGAAATTGCTGTAACGGAGAGATTGGATTGCTCCACACTGCTAGAGACGTCGCTCAAGTGATCCGACAGGCTGCTAAGCATCTCACTCTGCTTAGCCTTCGATCCCGTGCAACGAGGATTAAGAATAAACCTACGTAGAAGAAAAATCTTAGTTGTGCGGTTCTTGTATTCCCCAATGGCAGGCCCGTTGGCTTTCGACACGTGGTAGAAGCTTCATCATTTGAGACCTAATCATGCAGACTGTGCCCTCAGGGAAAAATGTATATAACTCCAAGCGCTGGTCAAAAGGCCTTATTTAATAATCAAAGATGCAATAGTACTTCTCAGCGCTGCACGCTTCTGAGCGGTCTCTAAGAACGCCTAACGGGTAGAAAGTATAGGCACACTTAAGGGTGTCAGTTCTCGGATGCCTTTACTACGGCTGTCAATTACGCGGATAAAGCCGTTTCGATATGGCTCTCTCGGGTCTGCTAAAGCGATAACGCACGAATGGGTAGACTTTAACGGTTAGTTCCTGCACGTGCAGAAGGCTGCATTCTTGAATATGAGCGTGTGTGGTTAAACATTTCGTGCCAGTTACAGCCTTAGGCGTATTTAGCAATATAATCGCTGGTAAAATATTACCATATCTTTGGGTCGCCGGTCCAGTGACTTTAGCAAAGCTAATTCTGCTGGGTAGGCTAGTCCCCATGCAACATTAAGCAGGCATCAAACTTTAAAGGCACTGCTCATGACAATTAAATCAATACGCCATGTCGTCTAACCGATTAAGCGTAATATCGTCAGGCAATATCCATCTATAGGTTTCTACGTAGTAACTTCAAAAGAAACATTTTGAAATCTGCTCACGTTTGTTGCCTGCTGCCGAAACATTGTTCGCCATGTATTTGCTCCTGCCTTAGCTGCAACGGTGAAGATCCTCGTTATTAACTTATTTCCAGGTATTAATCAGAGAGGGCAGCGCAATATATAGCAGACTTGTCCTTCGGAGGATATTGTGAATAACAGAAGCGATTTTCTCTTGTTAGTCTTGTTAAGGGAATGTATCCAAAGTGGTACATTTCGTGTAAACCCCCTCGCCTTTGCAGGTTTAGCCAGACGCAGAACGGAGTCACGTGGGACGTGTGTTAATGTTACCCATTTATGCCGAAGTTTCAACCGGTTTTGTTTTTACGTGAACTGTGTGCAGACCGTGCAAAAGGTCCCGACCACTATCAGGGGAACGAGCAGAGAATATGCGCGAAGTACTGTTTCGTTCCAGGCAGCTGAATGTGTGTGCGTGTGAGTGTATGCGCGCGTGCGTGTGTGTGTGTATGTGTGTGTGTGTGTGTGTTTCAACTAACGTGAAGTTGTAGAAATAATTTTTTTTAAGGCATTGTATTTCAAAGGTGTTCTAGTCAAGCGCTTCCTATGTGAACATGGCCTGTATCTAGAAAGCCAAATACTAGAAGTTTCTAATCAGATATTACTATGAACGCCTTCAGTTACGTGTTTTCGTGGGACTTCCAATACGACTAGCACGGTTAGTTGTGGTGCGGGATACCGGTGTCCAATCCGCAGAACTATAATATCGCTCTAAAATCCTATTTCAGGCTTCGTGTGCCCATATCACATCCAGTGCAGATGAACGGGGCGCTGTGCAGATAGTTCGACATTTGATTAAATTCTTTTTCCTGCCAGTTTAGAGGCGGGAAGCAATTCGACCATACACTGTCTGGTTACAGTCAAGAGGATATAGAGGTGCCCCTGGCTGTTTGATAATAACTAGCCTCAATAAGCAATCGGGCTGGGAACATAGTGCTTCATTCAGGAAAATATACAGGTATGATACTTCACACATATACACGCACGCATGCCCGAATACACTCATACACACACACACACACAGTGATATTTGAATCAAGAGCCGTTATCCAAGGTAGCCCGATTAATCTGTGCACGAACTGCCCACAAGGTACTGCTGGCGTTGACAGGATTCGGTGCCTAGAGAGAACTTTCTCACAAGTTTCGAGTCCGACCACGTACCTCTACAAAGCAAGGGACCCCGAACACCGAGCCTAGCTGTATAAAACCTCAGCGGCGTGGTTTAGTACAGCCAAAACATCTCGTTGAAAGTAGATAACCATTTATCACCGTGCGTAGTTCCCCTTCAGTGCCTTCAATTTTTTCCGGATAGCTGTTGCCACCCGAACTTTCTAAACGTTGACCGTGTGAACTCACGACATCAACATGAAGTTACCACTAGCAAAGGAGCAGTTAGAACTACTGATCATTTCTATCAAAAAATTATGTCGCTGCTGTTGGAAAAATCTGCTGAGCTGCCTTTGCCTCACACTACTTGACACACTTTGACACACTACTGGTCGTGTCACTTTGCCACCTTCTCTGAGATAACAATCTAGCTAATTAGAGCCATTTAGAGTAGCTGTAGAGAGTAAGACCTATATTGAAGCAAACTTGTACATCTAAATATTGGGAGAGGCACTTCTGCTGTTGTCGCTATGTTATAATTTTGCTTGGCTGACCAGACTTTTCGGCTAATGGGACGTCGAAGATCGATTGAGTGGAACTAAATTTTCTATGTCGATTCTTGGTTGATAAAATTTCTTCCTTTATAATTAGACGGAGCAAATCCTTGTTAGCTCCAAGCGGCTCAAATTACTTGTAACTTGGAACTTATAGGCTCACTACATAAAGCATCTTTTACAGCACGTCTTCTGTTATTTGCTAGACAGCAAATATAGGTGGTTTCAAATATAAATGGCTCTCAGACAACTCTGCTTCCGGTTTCTGGTAGTGGTAGTTGTTCTAAAGCACACTATTGAAGGCAGAGCATTAGCAAGCAGAGAGAAGGCAGGGCGTATATTAACAGTAACGGAATGAGTTATATTACGAGGCACAGAGCGAGTCTACTTCGGTGGTGACCAAAAAAGAAATGACGATGTCGATATTTACCTCTTATATTTTAGGTAATTATAGAATTAAGCTTAAAGCTCTCGGCTCCCTTCAGTGCTAAGGGTCCTCTGCCCCTCAAGTCTTTAGGTCCGCGTTTACTTATTGTGTCGAATCTTAGCACAATTAAGAGCATCACTCAAAGTAGTCTTTAGAGCTATTTCCTTATTTGGAGAATACTGGGCTCTTAGGTTAACTAACATGATGGATGTGTGCGGCTTTTACACATTACGCACATAGATTACTGTAGAATGGACACTATTGGACCTAGAAAGGTAAATAGGGTGATAAACAGGAATTTACAGCGCTCGAGGTCTAGGGATATGTCTGACGCCACCAACCAGGCAACTAGCAGGCAGCTAGCGGTGCACCATAGTAGTAAATCACTTATTGGCTGGCCATATAAAAGGTAGTGCCTTAGGTAATATCTCTGAGGCGATTCTGTGTGTCATACTCTACGGCTAGGTGAACCTTAATTGAACCTAGTCGATAGATCGGTTGGCGGACCTATCGCGTAAGCCTTCCCCATTGCTTATCGTCTGTCCATTGTGCTCTGTGGGCGCAAACATTTGTAATTTCAAAAATGTACAAGGTGAGTAATCAAGCATTTCGAAAATATTGTAGATACAGGGAAATATCACTTAAAGCGGTAACTTACGCACGCATAATACAAGATGCTTCTTATGCTATATGTTGCTTGCTACTGTTTGTTTTTCTTCCAAACGAAGATTGCTTTTTGTAATTACACTCGCCGAAAAAGGGTGCCATTTATAACGTGTCTCTTCCGCCATGCTGAAATGCATGCGAGGTTGTGAAACAACTTTATCCATGCTATAGTAGCCCTTGGAGACTTGTTTACAAATTGAATATTCATGGCAACACATTTCGCAAAACCTTCAATCAAATATTAATTCATCCTGCACAAGGCCTTTTCCACTTGTTAGCAGATAATAGTATGTATTCTAAGTTCCATAAACAAGCCAAGCTAAAGCTAAACACAGAATCCAATTGCAGATACTAAGCCTACATTTCTTATAGGTAACACGCCGACCACGAACCCGTGGAAGTCTAAAACCATTCTAATTGTTTTCCAGAGTAAAATATGTTGGCTACTGTTTCCTATCGTACAATTGATTCGATTGCATGTGATAGAACTAATCCATTCGGTATCGCAATTAAGTCACAAAAAACGTTTGGCCCGACCGCACTCGCCCCGCCTGAAGGACAACGGGACCTTGTCCCGCCTAAATCCAACGACGACCCCGAGAGCAACTTCAGCGAGAATCAGCGTTTCGGCTCGTATGTTTACAATTCGACTTAACAAAGCAGATTAATCGCTTGACCGACCACGCTCCCCCTTCTCCTCCAACCGTCTGCGTGCGTCTAGTAGCGGACGGCAAAGGGGAAAATGCGTTTTTGGCTTACGAGTTACTGAGGACACCTCAATCAGCGAGTCAGCGGTACAGCATAGACGCCTGTACAGACATTCACCGAGAGAGAGAGGAAAGAAGTGGGTCTGTTTGACAAACTAGATGGAAGACTTGTTAGGTAAAGCAACAAACAACGGCGGGAAACGATTGACTAGTCGTCAAGGAAATAATTTTCGTTCACCCTTTGCAGGTTGAGGAAGACCACGGCACGAGATGTACGAATGTGTGTGCGTCACCTGAAAACTGACCTAGAGTGGTGAATTGAATGTTAGTTTTTTGTACTCCAGCACGCAGTGAACTTACGTTTCACACATTCCCTCGTAGACGCGTATGGCTACGCACGAGTTATATCATCGATAACAATGTGAAGGATCTTATTCTCGTTCTCAGATAAGACGAAGCTGGTTTTTCGCTCTGGCATGCTGATGGCATGCATCGGGTATTTAAAGAAAAAATATCGATAGCGGCCACGTAGAGCAATGCTGACCAACGCCCATACCAACAATATATTGCATATTTATGAAATGCTCTATCTGCTCGTGTTGACGGTGCTTACAACTGTCAGTTTTTAGTACTACGTAACGCCTCGACTTTAATCGCAACAAAGTGATTTGAAAAAATCCGGTCTGGTTAAATGCAAAAATGTTTGGCGATTTATTTATTCGCTTCTACTGATACTATATTACTAATACTATAATAACTGCTGGTATTGTTTTAGTTGTAACTGAGCTTAATCATTTTAGGCACCTCAAATTAGGATCTTGACAGGGTGCCCGTAATAAACAAACAGCGAAGTCGCTAAGTAGCAGGTTCCTCCTAACCGTACATAGAGTTAGGAAATGTTACACTTTGTAACTAATACCATAGAAGACCGATTAGCGAATCATAGAATGCACACGTTACTCATATCTTCTTTTGAGTATAATAATGTTGTAATGTGGTGCTCTCGAAACTACTGTTTCAAAATTTGCATCTCACAATGTCAGGCGTAAGACAAAAGCTAACGAAGTACTCACATGCCCCCCCCGTGATTCCACTACGAACTGCTGTCGATCCATTGAAACGAATAAACTGATTGGAGTGGAATATGTCATCCAAACGGCTTTAAAATATGGCGCAAGTATCCTCCGCCAGCGACAAACGTCTTCTCATGTGACCTTCATAGACTTAACAACTCCACCCGCTGACCATGTTCAACGTAAACTCTGTCAAGAAAGACAGAAAGGGAGAGAGAGAGACAGAGCAAGAGGGTCGATTCGTCTTCGCGTTACCACTTCCCTTACCATTGTTCTCTTGTTCTGTGTACACCTGGCCGATTTCGTTTTAGAGTGCGACATCGCTGTGGTTCGTCAGAGCTGTACATCTACAACATACAGAACTGAATTGCTAATCGCGGTGAAAATCTCTACGAGCACACAGTCGTCGTCAATATTATTATTTTCGATGAGACGTGGTGATCCATTTACCATCGAGGTATTTATCTTACAGGCCGGTTTGTTTAACGAAACAGGCGTTTTGTCCTCAAATGCTATAAGCCCTGAGGTACATCTTTTCCTTTATTTCCGATACGCGTTTAAACACTTGCTGCCCAAATTCCCTGAGTCATGTGCAAACACGCTACAAAAGAGATATAGCTTTAAACCAGTATACTTGCAATCGATCTCTATGGTTTCGAATTTAGTACACTTGGTACACGTCCAATACACCGATTACCATTACGATTCATCCTTCTGGGAAGAATTTCCCATGGCTCGGGCATTGATAGGAAAAGGAATCGTTTTCGCATATAGAGCAACAAAATATGGGAACAACAACTATGCGACGGTGAAAAGCTGCGTTCTCGTCAGCCTTTCTATTGGCCGTCCTCATATCCCCAAAGCGTATGCCACTCGAATTCCTGCATAACGCTGTGGAATGGTCAAAGAGTGGCTCGGGTATTGGAAAGAGATTCTGAAATGAGGAAAATCGGCACGGGATAGATGCCGCTTCCTGCACTTTTCGCTTTTACAACACATTTTTGCAAAAGAAGCCATTAAGGCGAGTACTAAACGCCTAGATAGGTCTAGGAATCGAGTGAAACGAACAACCAACAAACGGTATATATTTTTTCTCTCTTCGTTATGCAGTTCCGATGCTTGAGCACGTTTGCCGCACCACACAAATCATGAATCCGTCATTTATTTCACTACTTAGATATGTGCGATTCGTTATACTAATTAATAGACAATAAGACGATCAAATTAGGTTCTCCTTCTGATCTTATTTAGCCCAGACTCACTCAACGTTCATAGGTCTGCCTTTGTGCTATGGATCAGTTCGTTGTTGCTATACATGCGTTGACATGTATCTTCTGAGTCACTTGCTGCTCTCGCATATGGGGCTGACTTGAGATTGTGCTGATTAAGTCGCTTATCGGTACATATGCGGCGCGGCTTCAAAAAAGTGGCCGTCAAGCATGTAATGTGGTGGCGGTTGATTTGCACAACAGAAGGACATGCATGAAGAAACATATGGGCTTTACTAACTTTAAATAGGTCCCAAGCCAACAAGCAACTCGATAAACCTGTGCCACCTAAAACGTACCCCCTCCTAGATAGAAGCAAAAACTGAAAAATAAGGCATTTTGAATTTTAGAAGTGAAAATGATGCGGAATGTGCATTCCGAACAAAGTACCGCTCAATAGTGGACACAACGCCAGACAAAGTGACCATAGAACGTGACGAATTTGCAAAATCGTGTTCGTTTCTCAAATCTTAATCTTCGTGGTACTCCTGCCATGCTAAAAGCTTGGATGCGATGAAAATGTACCAAAGACAGCTTCTTCACTCACTCTGTATGCCACAGTCTGTTTACAGGCGGTGACCGGCCATTAGTCGCCGTTAAAACGAAAACATTTCGAAGGGCGGCCGATCCTTCACCTCAGACATCTTTTCTTTTGCTACAAAATGTACATATTCTTAGCGTGAAAGAAGTTCTGACTCACTTTTTGTTGATATGGATCCTGTTCTGGATTGCGCAGCCGAACGAAATCGCGCCAAACGTTCACCCGAATAATAATGCCTCCAAAACTTTTAAAAATGGGTAGCTCGTGCTTATTGTCGAATATGCATGCTTATCAGCTCTTGATGATTGTGTCTGCATTGTGACCACTCACACCTGCAGGCTCTCATCTCGTCTTTTCTACTACCGTACTGGCAACTTCAAGCCACTTGAGAAACTAGCAAATCTTTGCCAATTAACGAACCAAATAGTATCAGGGTGACTCTACATACAACTGGATCTCAGCGAAATGCTAGACTTCTTATTTAATAACAGCCAAAAAACACAAAGCCGTTTGTTCCTCTTTTTAAAGCACTCAGAAAACAAGCAAACAGAAAAAAAAACAAATAGCTTAAATTTACATAATACATATCATTAATTCACATGATTCACGACGGCGGCGGGGTCAGCGGACTTCGGTCAATTTTATAAAAAGCTATCTAATGGAATGGCTAGTGAAACGACGACGAATAGCCAAGGTAACCACCGATGCTTCGTACCTTAATAGTTCAGCACCTACGTTGCTACTTTGAAAGGGCAAGTAGCTCCCTGGGGTAATGTTGCCACACCCCATAAAACATGAAAAAAGGTCAGCGACGTCGAGTAAGAGTATAAAGTCGTGCATCGAACGACTGCGAGCAAAAAAATGGGCGTATGGATTCCACGGGGACGTATGAAACGTTTGCAACAGACCACAAGGCTTCTTCGTTTGAAGAGCATCTTCTAAAACATTGTAGCTGCTTGTCTGATAGTGGAACCTGTTGGCAGTGATTAAATGAGACATTTCACAAAAGAGATGATGTTGCGATGTTTCTATAAGATAAATTTAAAATAGAAAAAAGCCAAAAGTTAGCTATCTTAAATGATTGCCGCAGTGGCGGAGCGTTTATGGCGCCGACTTGCAAGATTTTAGCGAACCCCAGTTAAGGCTCAATATTTACTCAGATTTTATTAGTAGTAACAATACACAGGTGCAGTTACGCTTGACCAGCGCGAGTAACTGTTACACTTTCTGGCCGTTAGACACCCTGGCAGTTATACTCCCTGGCGGTAATATACTCAAATTAAGGCTTTGATCCTATTATGGAGGCAGCGCCGCTGAGCAAGGTCAACCAACCCCTTTAAGTACTTGATATCAAGCACTTGATTAAACGTCTCGAGTGCTTAACCACTAAACAATTACGTCAAGTACTTACACGATTAAAAAGTAGCGCTAAGCGGTAACGTGTGCCAAGATCAATGCGCTAAACGGGTTTGCCGATGCAGCACAATGTTAGAGCTAACAGTCTGCACTTCGAAAGATTCATGTTGTTGTTTCTTGCTTGCATTCAAATATGTACTATCCAACGCTGCACTCAAGTTGGTTTTTACGAACCGAACCACAATCTATTTACGTGCACGTTAGTAGTACTGCACGGGTGACTAGCGTCTACAGTACACGTCGTGCAACTAACTATTTGACCATATCGCACTCCTAATGGGCTCGCATTGGATTCCGCCGACAATCCGGGGCGCTGAGCAGTCAATCAGGAGCCATCAGTCAAGAAGCCGGATCGGACAATCCGAACCAGTCAATAGATAGATTTATGTCGTAACTGATTTTTTTACGGTTCGCTACATGTGTTGCGCCGTTTGAATGTTCCGGGTGCAATGAGAGTGAATTTATACGCCAACTTTAAAAGTAGCTATTGGGCACGCCCGCCCGAATCCAGCAATCTACTCAAAATGTGTGCCCATCATTAAATTCATCATGAACGGATCGTGAAATAGAACAGAGGTGACTGCTTTACCTGCAACAAGGGAAACAAGGGACGTACAGAGAACACTAGCAATTCACTTCTGGCATTTCACTTCTAGTGAAATGTAATACATCATCAGGCCAGTTTTACCGCTGCTCCGTTCAATAAGTCAACGCTTCATTGTGTCAAATAATTAACGCACATTTTATTTTTTGTGTGTGTCAGTAACTGACAGACAGGTAGAGCATAGAATTCAATTTTGTAGTTAATTACCAGCCAGACATTTAAAACGGCCGGGCTAAATGAGAGTTCGACAAAAACGATATTATTGATATTCTTACAATACGCATTGTAATCTTTATAGTTTTAGTTGTTTTATACTGTTTATTAAACAATAACTACGAGACTAAAAGTAGTTTTGTTCAAACAAGGCATTGCAAAATGAAATGGGTCCTTGGCAGTTTCTAAGTGCTATTGGAAGAACAATGAACGAAACATAATGACTTATTGATTGATTGAAGACCTATCGTGCACCTCTTTATTACGACATCGATTAACAAATAAAACGTGATGCAATATTGCAATGGTGTTTGAAATTCTATTGGCGTCACATGTGGAAAGAGCATCATAAATATGTATTACTTTATTGTGGATCCTTGAAACATTTGACCACGACGACTGTTTCGACATCCGTCTTGAGGCATTAAAGGACTAGATAAAATACTAAACATAATAATAATAATAACATAATAATAATCTCGCAGAAATCACAGTTAATGCTCCAAATGCATCAGTAGCGAATTTTCTGAACAGAATAAATGCACGATGAATGCACGAAAAATGAAGTAGATATGCAAAGGTTCTCCACTTGCGAAATGCATGGCAATGATAGAAAAAAAGAATTTAATGACATTTTGATTACTAGCATCTATATAAATTAAAAAGCAGTAGTATTAGGTCATACCTTTAACCCTGTCCCATATAAATTTACCGGACTATTTTTATCAAATTACGTTTTTTCCAACAATGATATTTTAATACATTGGTATATATGGTTGCTTGAAGAATGTAGAAAAGGCAATGAACCTCACCAAGTGGTGCCGTAATCGGCTGTTTCGACCGCGCTTTATGTTGTGAAAACAATAGTCTCCTAGTCGATACCACTCCAGTGCGACTCCAGTTGTATTGGCTTACGCTTCTCTCACAGGGATTCAATTTAAAAAAATATACCATAAAGGTCTTTACAAGACCGCCAAACATTATATTCCATAGACTAGATGTAATCCTGCACTATTAAGTGTTTGACAACTCTAACTTCTTCTAAATAAACGACTGAGGCGGGCTTTATTAGTGGTGTGCTTTGGCTCGACAAGCTGTTTTGACCAAGGAAAATGTCATTCCCTTAGTGGATGTGACTTGTCTCGAAGCTTTTCAAACTGACTAGCTTGCACGAAAATTAACTTTACAAACTTACACTAGCAACCAATATAGCAGGTATCATTCTATATTTTTTGAGCAAGATGATCACTATTGATTCCATTATTACCATCATTATAACTATTATTCACCTAATAACCGCTGGTCAACAGTTGACAAATATGAACAAGAGCAGTGTCAGTCAAAGAGTAGAACAATTATGTAAGTGCCAAAATCTTCAAACTTGTAATGTATAAAGCAAGATCATGAACTCCGAGAGAAGAGCTTGAATTTTAAAAGAGATACGTTTTTTGGGACGCTTTTTCTCCCTATTAATCATATACAGATATGTGTGATGAAATAGTACAATGATGCAAGGCCTTACAGAAGTAATGTAAAATCCTGACACGCGTCAAAAACAAATTAGCTTATCTTCTATTCACAACGCGTCTTTCCGCGTTTTCCATTACCGTCATGTTTTCCTACTAGAAATAATTTAATACACAAGATGTGATATTATACAACGTATACATATGTTTGATTTAAAAGTATTTCGTATTTTCGTAATATGTTAAATGCTTCGTCCCAAAACGACGTGCTCCATCCAGGCTAGCGTATCTCACTACCGCGTTTGTGATAAATCACTTCATAGATAAATGCAGTACTCGAACTTTATTGACTATAAGTGGTGTACTTAATGTACCACAAGTTAGAAGAAACGGTACAAGGTTATTACATTGGTATAGTTCTCTAAGTGGTACGTAGTACACGGCAGTCAGCATCTGCAACAAGTACAGGCCTCGTTCGCATCGCGGTAACCTTCAGCGGCGCACACGCGATGACGGAAGGTATGCATCGTAACTACGAGCCCTATGTTGGTTTTTTTCGTTCAGGAGTTTCTAGTCTTCAGTGTTGAATGCATGAGAATAGAAAAGGTCGACGTCGACCTCTGCTAGCTTCTGCTTCGATTCACGAATGTGTTTAGCTAAGCAGGCGTTCGACACAAGTTGCACGTTTGACTGCGTCTTTCACAAAGAGCAAGCCGCTGGCACGATATATACCAGCCTGTTCCGGCGACTTCTATGCGCTTCAAGTACCACCTTCAGATAAGTAGCCTTGATGCGACCCACCTTGGCTGTTTACTGTTCCGTGCGGAAAACCAATAGTTTTATAGGCGCCCTCTTTGCCGCGTGCCTAGTGAGTGGAGTTTCAGTCGCAAAAGTTTTTATTTCCAGATAAAAGAAGTGCCATGAAACATATTCAATATTTTCAACTCCCATTCCAAGAACATCGTTCGCAGCCAAACGCCTTCCCAATGCAGAGATTCATCCTTTTTGTATTAATCCGTTGATAACTACATCTCGAGAGTTGAGGAGAGAATGACATTGTCATTTAGTAAGAATTTGCTTCCTGCGGGATATATATGCATATACTACCTTTGAAGTACTAACAGAACTTAATCTTCCGACGGTGAGTTGGCAAGACGCCATACATAAATCCACAAAAACTGCATAGAGAGGGAGGCTATTGTGACGTAGGGTTTTCTCTATATTATTCAGCAGTAGCGCATAGTACTATGCACTGTTTTAAAAGCAGCCTTCCATCTCGACAGCGGAAATAAGACACGAAACGGCTAAACGGTCACTCGTCAGTTAGTTGTAAGTATAGCGTAAAACTTTTACGATCATTCTCTGCTCGTAGTTT
>MNPL01007878.1:2160-59756 GCA_002081605.1 Tropilaelaps mercedesae | reverse complement strand
ATATATATATATATATATATATTTTTTTTTTTTTTTTTCTTACAATATGTTCGAGGTGAACGGTTGTGTCTATTCGCCCTGCTGGCCACGAGGGTCTCATGCGACCATGAACCCGTATGACTCGATGGAGCGTGTGTTCTGTTGTGGGGATAACGGGTCTTCTAGCGAAAATGCAACCCACACCAGCTTTCGTCAGGAGTGCAATCAAATAATTTTTCCAGGACATGCTACTCTGCGCTTGGCATTTTCGGCACGAAGATAGACGAACGAGATATGCAAACGGCTTATCAATGCTAGGCTTGTTATCTCGAGTGGTTAAATGCAAATGGCCTCCGATAGCGCGAACGCGCACCGTAGACCCGAATCTGTCTCATACACTCGCCATGTTTTACGAGAAGCGGCACTTGAAATGACGATGTGATGCACGGCATCAAGTGCCTTTCAAGGAAAATGCCATTCTACATCAAAGCCCAGCGACGAGCTATAACGCAATCGAAGTCCGCTGGCCTTTCAGGCACCAGGACCTCGGCGGGTGCGCGTGAGAGCATCTGTTTACTCCGCCATTTAGCTATGATTTGACCTATGCAGCGTGAAGCATGCCTACAAATCTATACTGATCCGTTCGCCAATTTAATGGTCGCTCTCATTCGTTCCACACGACCCGTTACGGGATACGCTCAAATTGGTGACGCAATCTGGCTACGATCGACGTTACCGTTCAAATTCAACTCTATTGCGGGGGAAGGCGGCGTATACGAGCCGAGTAGAAGGTTGTCGCCAGATTTAATCCGACCTGGCTGACCTTAATATCGGTCCTAGCGCGTAGCCGCCGGACAACGGTCACGTCCAATGGGCTCTGAGCATGGCACGGATGTTGTGCGAGCGATCAGATTCTGGCGGCACTGCGTCACGAGTTATTTCTCCTTTGCAGAGTTCAAGGCCTCCCAAGGATTACTGACAGGGTAAGCCCGGAAAGCCGGTTATGGAAAGAATAACAGTGACAACGAGATGGAGTGCGTCGGCCATGTGCTTAGAGTGATATATGGACCGCTAATGCCTTTCCATGGTGTTGTAGTCTGGCCGGTTATGACGTTTTCGAATCGATTGAGACCTTTTTGCGAAAATGAATTTGCGCCGAGCTGTGCTTAACTGATTCATTGTAGTGCCTTATTTGTTACTAAACACTAATTCCGCCGGAAGAGTCTGGCTGTCACATATATATAGAGTTCTTACGAGGAAAGGTTTGCACCCGGCGTTTAATTGTTTCTAAGTTCAATTCAACAACTTCTGTATTTAAAAGGAGAGATCATCACCATGCGTGTTATTTTTATGATCAAAACCGTCGCGCCTGATTATATCAAACACAATGGCACATCTCGTTATTACTTCTTTCATACAACATCTTGCTATTCTCATACGTGTAATTCTTACCGATGTAACCTAATCGCGCTTCGCGTTCAGCGTTTTCCTTTCGGCTAGCCGATTGTTCTAATCGATCTAGCCACGGATAACACCTCGAGCCGCCCTAGAGGTGCGGACTCTTCCTCGAAGTTATGTACGTGAAGTATAAGTTATAAGTACGTGAAGGTCGTCAATGAGCGACGGTGCGCAATTATGCTCTGCCAGCAGTGCTGGTTCCTGAAAGGACCAGAACCTCTGGATAATTCCTCCCCAAAGCCGGATGGGCGAACCTTTCGGCGGATATCCCACCATTGACACGTACTCCCCCACCGAACTTGTAGAATATCAACATCTATGCTCCGCTGATATGCGTGCTACTATTCGATAAATTCCCATAAACACCGAATGGATCGTAGTCACACTAGACTGCAAGTGTTCCTTTATCGACTGTTCCTTTATCAAACTAACGCTTATACAGTTTTTCGCACATATTCCACTACTCCGACCGCTCATTGGTCTGTGAGAAAGGTTACTCAGCGCGTGGTATAATGTGTTAGCAAAACTCGTCGCTCTGCTTGAAGCAGAATTCCGAGCTATCGTGTCCTGCACTAGTTTACCTCATTAACTGTATACATTATTATAACGCGTCCACTACGACGAGCCATGCATGGGTGTATCATGTTTTCTATTTCTAGATGCTGTCGGATTTAGAGACATCGAGGCAAAAACACGTATAGATATAGATAAAGAGGCTAGCAAATTGTTTTTCACTGCAATTGTGAATTTTTTTTGTAGACTTGGCCTGATTAAGTGCTTCTGAAAAGGAACTCTGTCTTCTATTAAAGGATCGCATAGGTCGAATTAATCTGTAGTCTGGTATTGCCAGCGTAAAGGCGCTTGGGGAACGTAAAGCATAGCATATGTACTTCTTAAGGCCCGTATGGATGAGATTTTTATGGGCCATCTTATAGGGCAATAGGCAGATACTTAGCTTTCATACCTAAATGATATCTCGCTTTCGATGTTGGCATCGAAAGCGGTCGATCAGTTTTCATACCTAAATGATATCTCGCAGTCGATGTTGGCATCGAAAGCGATCGATCGAGGCTGCTCTTGTCTCAGATGTCTAAAGTTGCCGTTGGAGCATCGTTCTGGAGGACGCACAAAGTAGGGCATACATAGCCCTCATTTTAGATCACTAGACAGTCACAGATTACGTAGTAATCTCTTCGGGCGTAGTTTGCCGCCGAGTCGAACGCCGGGCCGAAATCATATCCTGGCGGCTTGGTCTGGCTGAGCACAACGTAAATTTTGACGCGCCAGCGTCGCTCGGAACGGAGTCAGGGCGTTCAGGTGTTTTCATAACGGGATCGTGTCGTGGAGGACCACCCTTGAGCGGTGATACGTGCTTCACCTGCCATCAAGTAGTTTGCTGTTGTCGGCTCTGAGCGTTCACGGCTGGCTCAGAATTGCAGGTTCGGGGAAGTATGTAGAGGAATGTCGACATCGTACTGGAGGGAATATGGGGAAAAATTCAGGATAATGTGGAGAGATATAACGGAGACAGCCTCAGTGAGAGGCCCATGCTACCGGCCACAATGCACTCTTCTGCCTCGTTGCCTTCTTATGTAGTTTAGTCTCGGGCAGCAGACGTCTCCGCACCATTGGGTAACTACAGATTGCTCCAACCTAGACCCTTCGAAGTTTCTTCTATCGTCAATCTATTCTATTTTTCATTAACAATAACCCATCAATTACCCGTTAAAAGATATTTGTCTTTATCGGCACAACCCAGCTCTGCAGGGTACTGGCAGCGATGCTCTAATAAATCAATTTTTTCCTCTACGAGATCTGACGACAATGAAATACGGTTTTGATCTACGATCCAGTGCCCACAATAACCGGACGCTCCCGGCATTTCTCTTTCTAGCTATGCCTGTAGCACAGGCGTCCGCAAGGCGGACGTCAGCTTAAGTGAAACTGGACGATCAGCTTAAGTGAGTCCAGTTAGTCACAGTGAAAATCGAAGTCTGCACTATCGTCCAACCGAACCGCCTGACATCGAAATTGGCGGACACGCTTAAGCCCGATTTCCCGCTTGTTGTAATATGGCCGTTTTCACGTGTCTCAGCTGTGCGCAAGCGGGCCGCTCTCATTAAGTAATTCTCCGCCGCCCTATTAGCGAAGGTCTTCGTAGACGTTTCAAGCGGTCTTCTGCCTTCTTTCATGATTGGATGACACGTGGAGAAGGATGTTTATGCAAAGGCGGAGCTGAAGTCGAGGGTAGGTGTTGCGGCAGTAACGGTGCTCGTAGCACGAAACAGTCGAAAGGTTTGGACCTTCGGCGGACAGTGAAGTGTTTACAAGGCTAAGGGAACGCGGAATTCTCCGAGGAGCTAATTGAAGTTGATGGTTGCGCCGAAGCGTAGCAGCCTGCGACCGGACAAGACGGTAAAGCGACCAGAATAGTCAGCGAGAAGACATTCTCCAATGTTTTTTTGTTTTTGTTCTTGTTAGCCAGGTGGTGGCTCCCGAGCCGAGCGCTTGAAGTAGTGGATTTCGTCACAATCAAATTCGACAGGCTGCTTCGTTCTCTATAGTCTTGCTACAGCAATCAGCCGCGTAGTCGTTTTCTGTCTTCTTAAGAGAGCGAAAACTATAGTTAGGCCGAATTCACTGGCGTATGTGCTTCCAGTAAACGACAAAGAACAAACAACAGAGTTTTATGCAACGTTGATAACGTTTTCATTCCCCTCATATGGCTAGAGTCTAGACTAGCTAGACCGTTTGTGTAAACGTTCGCTGAAGTTTTTTTCTGTCCTATATCGTGGTTTTATTCGCGTTCTCGTCGCGTAACGCCACGTCGATACCGGGAGCTCTCGAAAAGTGTTTGCAGACAAACACTTTGAAATCTGCTGTTTCCCAATATAGCTCTTTATTTCGTCTGAATATCTTACACTGGGTTCCCGGGACCTTTCATCGTGGCCTTTTGCGGTGAAGGTACCATTCAAGATGAAAAGGGACATTAAGGCGATCATGGGCAAGCAATAGACTAAATTCTGTACAAGCACGTATTTATTTTGTTGACAAAAGCGGCAGACTTAACGTAACACTTTTTGATCGTCTCCACTATCTGGACCGATGTCCTATTTCGGCAACACTTACCGGCCTCAAGTTGCACTTGGAGAATGTATGTGATACGTCAATATCAAATACGCTTGTTTATCAAAAGTCATCCCTAACGAGGTTAGAGCCATAACAACTTTACGGTATAGACGGCACCAGATCATCTGTAGTTCCCTTTATTCGAATAGCGCGGGTCAGTCAGTCGAAGGCTACAGGTATCAGTTCATCAATGATGATGATGATACATCATTCATCATGATTATGATGTAGGGCATACGATTAAGCTGAACGTTTTTGACCCGCTGCAATCGTGTTTGTTGGTCAAATGACAACATTGTCCCAGACGTTAAATACACGGAACGAGTACGTGTGTGCGACAACTACACTACAATATCGACAGTAGAACAACCTTTCTGGCTGTGACCTTTTCGCCGCACGTATATTATGCGCGCCGTTAGCTGCACTGCAAATGGAGCTATTTCACGTCAACATGGGGAAGAAAAATGGTGTTTCGCCTAACAAACGCCTTCTTACAAGCAGTTCGCGGGCTTAGCGGCTTTCCGCCGTATCTCTGTCTTCGCTGGCCGTAGTTTGATTGCTCGCCTCGGGCACGACGCAGAACTTGCGCGCAAGCACGCAAAAGCCTCCTTATCCTCAGCGATCGTCTACGTCACTTCGTACTTCCGTCAGTGTCAATTGAGCCTAACACGCGAACGCAAACTGGGGCAAAGAGGGGCGCGGGGCATTGCTCGCAGACGAAGTTACGCACAGGGGCGATGGCGGACGGGGGTCGTGTGCAAGAGAAATCTGCTAGTCTAGTAGGTTTTTAAGCTTCTAGCGCCACACACGAACCGCGAGCGACGATTGCGATACTCGTAAGTTGGACGATGTGAGGAATCTGACTACTTCGGTGTAGGTGCTGTTGTTTCCAGCGTCGCTGCCGAAGTTGGATTGGCGCAGTGATGTTCGACCTTGGCCGACGGTTGTGTTGACGTGGTTGGACCGAGTGTCAACAGAAGTTTTATCCGACGAGTGGACTTCAAGGTCGTGCTGACGCAGCGTTGAGCGTGACACCGTGGAAAGGGTTTTTGTGTGTTCTTAAGTTCCTTACACGTAACTGCAATCCGTTAGTGGTTACTAATTTCTTCAAGCTCCTTCAAAAAAATGTCAACGGGTTTTTCGCCCTTCGGCTACAGAAGGCCAACAGCCATCGACACAATGTTAAGACCGAATCTTAAGTCCAATCAAGGACTGACTTGGCTGTAGCGCAGCTTTTTTTTAAACTTTTTTTAAGGTCCGGGCAGTCGCATTTGCCGGACCTTATGACCGTTGCTATGGGGGCAAACGGGTTTTGCAGAGTTGGACATGTTGGCGCATACGGTGCAGATGCACGGCCAGGTGACGCATGTGCTTGTCTGAAAAAGCCAAAAGCGTGGACGAGGAGCTCTTCACCAATGCCGTCGAGTTTTGTGGCGTATGAAAGCTGCTTGTTAATGTGTAAACGTTATTTCGGTCCGAAATAAACGTAGGCCATCGTAATACTTACGAAAAAACGTAAACGCTTACACGCAGACAGATGCTTCAGGCGAATTCATTCTCTCGTTTCGGCTGATGGTAGATACACACACACATAATGACGATGATGGTGCATTCGATGGAGTTTTCAGCGCGTCATATCACTGTTGACTGTCGGAGGCCGGTTCACTTAGGCTGCTGTTTAGGCTGTATGAGGGGTGACACGCTGGTCGAACAACAATTGTTTATGTAGGAGACATTCAACTCTTGTAGCCGTCACATCGAGGGCGCATGTCGACTACCTGGCCTAGCCTAGGACTACATTCGGCTTCGAGAGTAGTAGATCAAATTCGTGCGTCTGGCGCAGGACTAGTAAGAAAACGAAGGCAAAACGGTTCGAACAGCCTGAAGGTATTCTATGTTGAGTTTGTTTCGTTGTATGCTCTTGTTTGTAGTTCGCCGGTCAGAGTCAGGCTATCGGAGAAAGCTAACAGCAATGTCAGTTTCGCCCAGATTACGGGTTTAGGTTTACAGCGTGTCAAGTTTCAATTGTGGCATAACTGTTTGTACACGTGTATACAGATCTATTTAGGACAATTTGCCTACATCCGGTGGTGAGAGAGCGAATTAACCGAGAAGAAGATGCAAAGGAAGTAAAAAAATAATACGTTACTAACTGGCGTCAAAACAGAGCGACCTGTTGATGTTGTGTCTACGGAAAGTAACAACAACAACTTACGCCATTCGTACAAAGACTACGGACGCGATCAAGCGGGATGGGTATAGACCAGTTCGCTTTATGCTAGCCGCTGGCGAAGCGAGACGAGTTCACCACGCCAAATACGGTCGTTCCTTAAGCGTGCGTAGCCCCTGCAAACTATATTCCATCAGAGTTGAGTGGTGGGGTATGGTTTGCGGGAGTCACCGAGCGAGTGCGGGGACGTGTTAGTTGCGGGGGGTATTGACGAGAGGAGAACAACTTGTCCGGTCGCGTGGTAAAAAAGGGACAACTGAAGAAGACCATGCCAAGGGACAGTTCACTTAAGAACGATCGGGACTCGGCGGTCACGAGGATACTGGATGTGGTGTGGACTAACACCAAAACTTTCTGCCAGTCGACATCGTCGTTAATATCACAGAAGCCCGATCCGTTCTCCGTTCTCTCATCGATTACGAGTGCGTGTGTGCAGGCGAGTTCCCGACTGAGTTCACTTTAGCTGATTTTTTCCATCGGGACGTCGAATAGACGCCCCAACGGTTGTTCGTCCATTTACCTTAGCGGCTTGCATCCTGGTGAAATCGTTTGCTTATGCGTATAATCGGCGTGGCCTGGTGCAATGATATGTGTGTGTGTCTATGGAGATCATCGTTTTCATGGAGGCCTCGTAGAAATGCATTGCCACCACCTAACATTAGCCGTTTAACGAGTGTTCGTTCTAGTGCGTAGACGACGTACGGGAGAATGATTGTTTCGTGGCTTGAATGCTTGTTCTACGTTGACTTTTACCTAGAATTGTCCTTTCTCTTCCTATACGCTAGTCTCCTTTATTTCTTCCACTGAATTTGAATGCAATAATAGGTATCATCCTGACAATGAAGCAAAATTCCGTGGCGTCCAAGCGCATGCTCAAGGCGTATCAGGAACGGACTGAAATGCTAAAGGATAACGCTGAAACGGACCGGCGCCTGCAAGAGGATCAGTTCAGGTGAGCGACGATTGGTGTGAATGCACAAGCATATCCTGACAAGGAACTAATACGCGCGAGATGCTAACTACAGTGTTACCAAAAGATTTGCATTTTTTTCTGAAAAAAACGTGTAAACATATATCTTTTCTACGCTCGCATTCCACACAAAAACGAGATTAATAGCAATAGAAACAATGCATTTGTCTTAATTACTTAAGAGCAGATTTTGTACAAGTGCGACCGTTTTAACTGTGAGATAATAAGATGAAAAAACTGAAGTAATATCGTAGAATACATTCAGATTCAAGTAAATTTTTCTATGCTGTGAAAATGTACATTTTCAAGTTTTTTGTTCCATCAAAAAATAGTGATGAATTCTTTTGGAGCGATTTGGAGCCGATGAGGAAACATAAGGATCGATAGGCTGATCATTGCTCCATTATTTCGTTAGAGTCGCGCTCTCGCTAGCTATGTTATAGGACGTGCCTAGGTTCGGTTTCCTACATCCTACGAATTGCTCTAAAGTTTACGGAGTCGGTGGGATTTTGGTGCTGAACGAATTTTTGGGATGCCTCATCCAAGGTGACTCATTGTTTAGTTCCTTGTCGATTGCCTAGAACTCGGCTAAACACGCGGCCTCAGTTTCAATAGTTGCTATATTAGTTGTTCTGCCTTATTAGTCTATATTTTACAGCATCCATGGCTGCTAGTCCTAGCTCGTTAGCCGACAATGTCACGAGCAGTATTGCTCAACGTTGTTTGTTCAGTACTAGACGTGAGTATTCGCTATGTCGTTTTTACGTGATTTCCCTATTCGTTTATTAGCGACGCTCCACCGACACCGGCGCAAGCAAAACATTTCCACCCAGCTGGGGAGTAGATTGGCAATCAATTCGGAAAATGTGGGATGAAAACGGGCTGCTGTAATTTGGGACAGAAAATCTTTGGGCTACGAAAACCAGCCGCTCCTAGACATGTACCATTTTCTAGATTGGTGACTATCTGGACATTGTAGCGGCGTAAAACACTTAAGTGTCATAGAACAAGTGGTTTCGATTCTTGTCAAGTGATACGAGACGAACAGACAAGCAATTCGTGTTCACGAAAGCTACAATATCCTTCAGCGGGCAAATAGAAATTCGTCTCAAAAATGAACCTAGCTAGAATATATTGTGAAATTTTACGCGAAGTCCAAATCACCAAAGCGAGCATCAGTGCAAAATCCCCCATTTCCGCGTTTCCCAGTTTGACCGCGCTCACAATTAATTGTGACATCTTTCATATCCGCCTGTCACAATATCTTGGCTAGGAATAAAGCTAAATGTTTATACCGTCTAACAGCGGCAGACCGTCGACGGCTATAGGATCGTACTATTAAGCTTTGCGTTTGAGTACAGCGGCCAGTGACCAGACGCACCCCCGGTCAGACTCATTACTAGCGACAGACAATGCGGCGACGTGTTCCTATCCGGATATGGTCGCACGGGTCGTTTGCTGCAATCGATCCACGATTGGCGTGACGATTAAACATTGCAAAATATCACCACCATTACACGAGAGAGAGCACCGCGTTGGGCCGTGCGCTAGCATAAGGACAATGCGAGCACCAGTCGAAACGTTTTGGGTGCAGTGAAAAATGGCGGGGAAAGATCGCCGCTGAGATGAACAATGGAGTCGCCCTAATGCGTCGGACATGCGCGGAGGTAACCGTCGGAAAGAGAATTCTTTTTATGTTTCTCTATAGTCTTGTGCAACCAGCAAAAATCTGTCCTTTTTTTTTCGTTACCGTCTTGGCAAATTGCAGGAAATGGTGTGAGCTCAAGGAGAAGGAGCTGTCGTTGCAACAGCGACGCCTCGCGCTGGAAGAGGAGAAGATGATGTCGGAACGAACAAAGCGATTCCGCACGCAGTAGGGAGGGAAAGATGGAAGGACGTTGACCTGCGGTCTTAGGTCTTCGTTTGGTCACGCACCCCCATGGGATTGGTAGGGAGTGTCTCGCTGGTAGACACTCGCCGAGGTGGCGATACCCGGTAAAGCTGCGATGGCGAGGTTCTGGCTGAAGTTCCATGTGTGCGTGTGTCTGTGTGTGTGTGTGTATGTATCGATATGCACCCTTCGTTGTCGTGCAGGCAGTCATTGATCGAGCCGGCTCGGTTCCAGCCTGTCGTTCGGTCATCTCCGGGCTGTGAAGCTTCTAGCCCTGTCAGTCTTCGCATACAACTGTCGCCTCTGTATCAACGCCACTGCCGCGTCACCTTGACCGGCTGTTGGAATGAACTATTTTGAAGGGGCAGTGACAAGTGGTTTAATGTCGTTCCATGATTCCCAATGATCCTCATGTAAATAATCAGCTAGGTGGAGCCAGGGTGACTGCTTAAAAATTTCACCAGAGTTACGCCTTGAAAGTGGCTCAAATAAGCACGCACATTATGTTCAAGCCGGAGCGGAAAAGCTCTTCATTATTAATCACCGCGGGTGCGCTGCAGTTTTGTTGTAGCGTGTCTCAGAATGAGGTAAAACAAATGTTACATTACATTTGTTTTACCTTACAGACTCAGTTTTCTGAAAAAATTTCATGCATCTCTGATACTAGGGGGGGGATAATAGGGATTTCCGTGGTGTTGTGAAACAATAGAGAGAAATGCCAACTAGGTTAAGCTCATAACACATGAATATAAACGAGGAGTTCGCCGGCTTTTCACTACGCATACATATTCGACTCTCTGTAAAGTTAAACTAAACCGCCACGGTGAGTGCAGTTTGTATTAGGGAGAAGTTTATTTCCGTTTGACGAACCGAACTAAATGGTCTGGTCTGGTTGCGTTGTAATAGCGAGGGTCGATTTGGGGCTTGGCTTTTGTTTAGAAAATCAGCCAGGAAAGGCCGACGCTGTATTTGGCAAAGATTAAATGACCAGGGCGATTCCGACGTAAAATGTAGGGGCGACGAGTAGAACATGACTTTATTGTTTTGGAAGGATTCACGGCAATTGCAAAATAAAGTTGAATGGGAGTGAAGTTATAACACGATGGCAATTTTTATAGAGGACATACAGTCTAGAGAATGAACAAGATGAGTTCATTGTTAATAAAAAACAAAATAATGATAAACAAATTGTGTTACTGCTTATATGGTCTACGCGTATTTTCAGCGTTTCATCTATGTTAACTAGCGTCTGAATTTTCATTAATGTGCGCATGTTTTTAGTTGTTCAAAATATGCAAAATGTATCAAAACTTCTCTCAGTGCGTATAAGCTTTGTTGGCTTTGCTGCATATGAATTAGATTTCTACGTACAGATCGAACGCGCAACGTGTCTACTGAAAACATAGACGTTACACAGAAATCCTGCCGTTTCGAACAAGAGAACCTGTAATGCAATGCTTTTAGATTATGAACTAATACTAACCCCTTTTCAAGGCCGTAAGCAAGACTTCCGTACTATAAGGGGCCGTGAGCCAATTCTGTTATGCCATCCGGTATGTATATTCTCTAAGTATGTATTATCTATTGCCGTTTTTAGTAGCATCTACGTCTAATGAATCCAGCTGACGTAATTAGCATTACGTCAAACGGGCTTTTCAGAGGAAGACGACTAGAGATAATGGATTCCACTACAGCCTGATGGGTTTAATATCCACTCAGCTGACACCCGACGCCCCGGCGTCAATAGCATGCCCGTCCTACGTAAGCTTTGTAAAGGTGCTTATAAAACATAGAATTATTTACTAATAAAGTTCGCGCGGTTGGAGAGTAACAATGTTTAACATGCGCTAACGAAAAATGAGCCAGAATCATTTACAATCGTCAAAGTTTCCATATTTAAGGTGAAATGATGTACGAAATGTGGGACCAGATTATGTCCTGATGATGTCATACTTGGTAAACGTTGATTTATATTTCCAATACGATGTGCCTGAAAACTTTCTAACCAGGCCAATGCCGGTATATCTCTAGGATTCTGGACGTTAGATCTGTATCGCTAGAACGACCTGACTAGTAGGACGAAAAATGTTAAGAGCCCTCATTGATGCTCACAGAACTCATGAAGCTCTCTTGGACAGGAGTCCGGAGAAGAAACGTACGCATCTCCGATCGGGCAAATTCTCGACTCGCTGTTTGACAAATACATCAGGTGGACGGTGATAGGTCGTTTACCAATATTGAAAATGGTGCCAATCTTCTTTGAAACCTGTTTTTGCCCTACCCTCTAGAACGCAAGCGACTCTCGGTTCACAATTATAGTTAACCCGAAGAGCAAAAGCCAATCTAAGGCCGTAGCCAATACCATTCAGTTCTTTCGCTAGGATGTACTTATACCGTTTGTATCATTCTATAAAGCTGTAGATCCTGAATCTGTTTTCTCTCGACACTTCTACGATTGTAGCCTCATAAATCCATAAATTGATTCATTCGAATTGACTTGAAGCTATTGAAACTGATTCGGAATTGACCAGTTGGATGGGTTGAAGCTTTCTCAGTGTACGAAGCGTGTACCCTGCTCGATATGAACTTCAATGTTAACGAGAGCTAACGTTCGAGATACACATCCAGCCGCAGCGGCTGTCGATGTCATTCGAATGCATCGCCCTTTTATTCGTCTCGCATTCGACAGGGCGAGCAGGACTACTTTATTCTAAATTGACAAGCTGGAATAACGCCTATATCAGGTATCTGCAGGGGGCTGTGTAGTCCATATTATGGACAGTCTGCCATAGTGTTGGGCGTTGACCTCACGAAGATTTAACATGAGCTGATCCAGCAAGAGCCGAACGCTTAAGTGTCACATAAAATTTTCACCAAGCGAGTCGGGACCTGACAAGCAGTGCGTGCCCGCTCACCTATGTCGAGATGTCATCATCCCCGAAGACCTTGGCTGGTCCTGCGAGTTCACAGACAACCCACCCCAACGGAAAGCGTCTGCCGTGCACTGCCAGCCCATTCGGAAATCTCTCAGGAAAAGGTCACTCAACTGGCGACGGAACCGTTTCGGTTCCAAGATCTGCGTTTCAATCATAACTCTTCAGAGTCACTCTTCAGAGTGCGAGAGTAGAAAAGCATTTACCATTTAGCAACGATGGATCAGGCTGCTGCCTGCAGCTGGTTACAACATATGAGTGTCAAATGAGGTTATGGCAGTAAGAAAAGTCGTGTCTCTAATATCCCGGCGTACTATCGCAGGAATAAAATTTGTGCCCGCAGTGAGTACGTTAAAAAAATACAGAACGAGCCGATGATGCAGGACAAGCTTTCTGCAGAATATGTGCGCCTTGAATTCATAACTATGTCACTCTCTTTCTCTTGCCCTTTCTGTCCTTTTCTCTTTATAGGTGTATATATATATATATATATATATATATTTACATGAGAATACAAGTTGAACTTTTAAGCGTTCTACCGGATCAAATAGCTTGCCTCACGTGACGGAACCTGCCTTTGCTAAGGTACCACATCCATGTAATAAAACAATAACACACGAGGTTTTTTTAGACGATCCCCAACACGGCGTGCATCTTACATAGCTAACTATGATAAATATCGTTGCTTTAAAAATTTATTCATTTTTTCTTCGATATTTCGTCCCATAGAATGACTAGACGGGTGGCTGATATTCATCCCGAGCTCTATCAGACCAACCAAGTGACGTCCAGGATTTTCTCAACTAAAAAGACGTATCTAGACGCTAGTAACAGTGTTGTCGAACAAGCCAACACTATCTCATCACCAGATACAAACCATAGTCCGACTATATGTGGCCAAGCAAGTTTTGCCCAATATGCGAAGACCCTTCTGGCAGAAGGGTATTTATCCTCTGAGATACGCTAGAAGACACCGTTTGAACACCCGAGTTAGGGTACCTGCTTCAACAAATCGTATTCGATGCGCTGGAATCGGAGGCGTGAGATGCTGCAACCTAATCCAATCGCTATCTAGCAGGTGCGAATGGGAAGAAGTGCGTTTAATCGTGTATAATTCCGAAGGGACGGCGCAAGCTGTACACTGCGGTTTTTGTACGTACACGTGCATAGCACCCTCGGCCGAAGCTCTGGGTGTAATCCATTCATCCAATCAGGATTGTGAAGTCCTCGATGCACATTTTCCATCGATCCAGGTGTCTCCTGGTACTGATAACGAATGGTCTTCGACCCCTGATCGTTTCTCTGATATATGACTTTGTGCATACGGCACACGTGGTCAGGACCCGCATATACTTGCCGATAGAGACAGAAGAGGATGATGTCGGGGAGCGCATTTGTAAACAGACCCAGCCGTATGGAAACCCCCTATACCGGTACAACACTCGGTAAGGACGTCGAGTTATTTTGTTTACAACAAGACCGCGACGTCTCGCAAAAGAATAGAGAAACGTTTATTTAAATAACCTGCATAGACAAACATGCATCCACAGTGCGGGCAGAAGCTGTGCGCGGCATTGCTAGTCGGATGTCGCCACGACTTGCTGGCTGCCGATCTACGCCGCTACGGTGTCGCCGTACTGCCACTTAACCGGAGCGAGAACAATATAAATACGTTTACATCTCAAGGACAAGCTAGTTTCGTCTGGCCGAATTGGCAAGCGTTTGAGGTGAACCAGTAGCTAGTTTACTGCGCGTTCGACAATGAAGATTGTCCCACAGAACAGACACTGCTGCGTACGCGACGACGTACACCCTAAAGCGTGCACTGGTGACCTTGTCTTGTACGTTAAAAAGGTATGTTTACTATGGGCAAGCTTTAGGACTTTTACGAGGGTAATTCGCGAGGGAACCGCTACACGGTTTGAAAATGCCCTTGAGAGTGCATGTGACCAACCGAATGTGGTTATGTCCGTTGTTGGCCCGTTACCCAACCATACTTTGTCACGTGAATGGTGAAACACACGAGCGGTGATACTTTATCGCGGAAGGGTCATTTTTCGCACAAATTCACCAGACAAACAAGCTTACCTATTATTTCGCTAAACACTCCGGCCTAATTCGGTTGGCTTAAATGCTCTGCGTTAAGGTAGAATTCTACTCGTCTGACAAGGACGTCCGTTCTTAAAGTATACGTTCAAGAACAAAATGCACGAACTCTGCTGCTAGGGCGTAGACCTGCTAAAACAAAGCACAATAATGGAATACAGAGATGTGCCTAAATAGGAAAGCACACGAAGCCCGAGTCGCACTGCGACGTGAGAGCTCTCTTCATCGCCACGAAAAGTGCTACCAGGTCTAGGGAATGTCGACGATGGAGGCTGCGTATGTTAATTTGAGTACGCCCGCGCAAAATGTAAACAGCGAAATTCGATACCGCAGTGGACGGAGCTCTTCGTAGTTCGTCTGACTCTTGGACAGGGCAAACAAGATCGCTGGATGCCCTCGCATGGCGGTCCGTTGAAACAGTAACGACGATCCCCTGGCTGAGAGTCGTTTTCCGCCGCAACGACGAACGCTTCGGAAGCAATTCGTCAATTATTCACTAACCGACGTGCGCGCATGGAAGACAATTATACCAACTCTACCATAAAGCCTCCACACCAGACATTCGCCAATTTTCCCGGCTTAGTCGTATATCGCACTCCGTCTAAGCTTTCTTGCGACATCGTCTACAGCCTCGAGGGGACATCGAGACGAAACAGTGAGAACGTATTAAGGTGAACGCCGCTATAGCTATAGCAATATGACAGTTGTTTACAGCGAACAACCCACTCCGTAGAGAAGGTATCCCCTTAACCAGGCTAATGTGTTTTTTCATGTTCAGAGAAAAACACGTACATTTTGTTTTGCACCGTTTCTAACTATGGAGAACAACATTGGGTCAAATGAAAGTCTTAGATGAACTTTGGATAGCTGACGGTCGCGCTTGACGAGACATGGGTATTTTTCGGCTTCTAAAACGAATTGCTTGCAAGGCCACTCTCGACGTCCCACTTCTTGTGGAGCGTGTGCCGTTGCCTGGTGGCCATGTCCTGCCGGGCGTCCGCAAACTAATGTCCCTCTGGAATATGGCAAAGTAGCCTGGTTGCGTCGCTTCAGACGCGCTTTTTTTGATATTTGTTGAACCGTTAACATTAGCGCATCTCCGCGCAGTCTGTCCCATGCAGACAATACCAATTTCCTTGTCTGTCACAGCCGTGGAACTGCTCCCTGTAAAGCTTGGGCCGATAGCCTTGGCCCTAATTTCGACGGGCAAAAAGTACGAAAGGATTCGTCTTTACCGAAGCACCGTCGGATGCCTACTTTACGTACGCTTGGTGACTTTTAGGCACATGAAAGAACACATTCATAGCTCGGCAAAACTAGCGCGTTTCGGGGCCTGGATTCTGCATTCGAACTGTCGTTAGTGTCAAACAAGTTTCGTTCTCTCGAGGAAAGAAAGCATTTATTTACGTGTATGGTTTCAGTAAAACGAAAAAGCTAGACTTGGTGTTGACTTGTTTTTTTTATTCTTGACGAACTTCTATGTCTGCCGGGGCATTGCTAAAACTAACTGTCAAAGGCTAAATAACGGAGTTACATGGTGCGCAACACGAAGCGCTTATTGTACACGACAAACAAAAACTTGTGCAAAGTCGGCAGTACAAAACGTTGATTTTGAGGTCCATGTGCGGTGACGGAATACGGACGAAGCAAACGAGTTCGATCTGGTAGAACGGCACGAACTCTTCGTTAGTCAATGGCCACTTCACTAACTACACCGATTCGACAATAAAAACGGTAGCCAGGTCTGAATTGGTCAAAGAGCTGATCACCCTTTGAGGCACCCTTTGTCCAAATATCGCTGGCCTGTTTTAGGCTATAGCTTGTCGGCCTTCAGCGTTGGCGTAGTATCGCCTCAAGCTCGGCGTTAATTCTGATCGACATTGTATAACGTATCGAAACACCCGTTTCAATTGACGACATTTTATGGCCGCTGTTCGTGTTCGTGGGACAGCACCTCCGTGGTCTAGGGAATCTGCTCAGCCGAAGCGGAATACGTCCTTTGTGGGAATAGGAGGAGTTACGACGAAAAAGTTAGAACGAAGTTTGCTGACCGATTGACTGCATTGGCTGAATGGGATCTCAGGGCACGATTTCAATTTGGGCCATTCGTCAACATCTAAGAACCACCTTACCAACGTTCAAGGCTGAGGCATAGCGACTGGGCGCCTCTGACCGCCAACAGCTGTAAGCCGTCGGTAACGTCAAACTTTAAAAGACGCATCAGCCCTTGGAATGTAGGGCGGTTCAGTGTTCAATAGCATAATGAATAATTTATTTGATTTTCCGATAAACTAATAATGGCCATAGTAGTAGATATTATTATTGTCATTATTATTATTATTATTATAACATTAATCGACTTCAAGGGCGATGTCATCTGATGTCATCACTTCCCTGCAGAAAATGCAGAAAGGTTGAGGCATGCCATATTTTCAGTTTCTCGATGGCCAGAAAAAAATCTCTTCCAGGTATATTTGTTCTCCAATCATCGGGACGCCATCGTATAACACCATTCATCGTATTACGATTCACATACGTCAACGTAGACGTGCCGCTCACACGGCTCCTAGGGACGTCGTCTAAACGTCCTACAATGAGGGCCCCTATGGGCGGATGCAGGTCGGCCATTCGCTCACAGAGTGAATAGCGGACCAGTTAGGAATAGCAGTCAAATCTCCGCCAGTCGCTCACCAAATCGAGGTCGTGATTTCTTCGGACTCGCAGGGTTTGGATAACGGTGCGCTGCTGCGAAAATGAAACTCGCGAAACTCGATGCGAATAGCGACGTTTTCCTGTGCATGACTTCGCTATGGTTTTGTCAGTGGGAGAAGCTACAGCCGAATGAACAACATCGTCCTACACAGCCAATTACTCTTCGGATGAGGGCCGACGACCCCCGTCGTCATAAGGCACTCGCCCTTAGACCGAGCTATTCAATAAATACAGATACCAGCGAATGTGTGTGCCGAGTCAGAGCAGGTCGAAAATATGGAACAGTTTTTCGTTGCGATCCAATACAAATTTCACTCGGACGTCTCCGAACTGGAGTGGCGCACCGGCCGACCCATCGTGACGGCTGCAATAACTATCCATAGGACGTGCTCGGACGTCACGACAGACGCGGCGTAGGGGTCAGATCAATTATTGGCCATTCGTCGAAACCCGTTTTCGTTCTACCGTACCTTCGTCCTACTTCGTGAAGTAAATGCCTACAGATGTTAGCGCGAAAACCTTCCTCGCATCAGCAAAGGTCTCGCCCAGCGGCGAACAAAAAGATAAGGGAATTGCTTTGCTTCTATTTTCGCTCTAGCCACCTGACAACTTCTCGGACTTCTCAGGACAACGGTTCTACGACTTCAAGGATTTCGGTAAGCAAGCCCAGTCCTGTGTAGGCCCCAGTCGATAATGGCTATTAGTAGTGGCGTATGACCGCCTCTCTCGACAATGATAATCTCCTCTTCTACCGGAAATGACGCATTTCGTCCGCCGTACGCTATCGCGGGGGAGACGTCGCGACATTCGGTAACAAACAGTTTCGTTCCTACTCCGTTCCGGCGAAGTGTCGGCGATCTTCTGTGACGTTTTCGCAGTGTTCACCGTTGAGGATATCCTGGAGGAACTCGAAGGGCCGCTGCGGCCCCAGGAAACTTTGTCGTCGGGATTCGGCAACTATCGATGCTTACGAAGCTAGTCCAGGTTTTCGTTCGTTTTATCGTTACCTGTTGGTACCAAGACTGCTGTGGACGCCGGATTCGGCTCGTGAACAGCTTACCAGTCGGTGCGTTGGTCTGAGGTTCTCGGTGGTCTCGCTGGAAAGCCAGTATTAGAGGGTAACGTAGAGAGTATCGCGTACAAATGACGGAAAGATGCAGGAGGCAGCGGTAAAGTCAAGGCTACAGCCTAAGCCCAAGTAAGAAGTCGCGATTTTCAGCATTTTACGGATCATTTACGGATTATGAATCGATTTATTGCATTGGAACTGTCGACGGAAAACTGAACTCGTAACTGTGTCGTGTACGTCCCCGGTAGATGACAATCACATCGATGAAGTTGTTTTTCCGTTTTGTCCATTGTCCCGCTGCTATGATGGCGGAGGGTTGCCCCAGTGTGCCCATAATATGAAAACGTAGGTTGAGATATTATGGGCGACGAAGTTCACTGCGTCGGCCGACGTTTGAAATTCAGTGATATAAATGTGTGAGTCAGCTACACACATGCGCCGTACATAATACCGATAAGAACGTCAACCGAAATCTCAAAAGAAATGCCCGTAGACGCCTTTTGTGCCACTTCGTCGGCTCTATTAATCGCTTGACGGCGTTAACATTCGACTATGCAGGTCTGCCAGGCTGGAAGGTCGGAGAGGTCTGCACCTTCGGCGGGGTCCCTGTTTAGCCTCCCCGCTCGTCGATGTCGAGGAGTTCAAGCCGCTTACACGTTATTGCCAGGGTCTTACAGCGAGTGCAGGTTCGCAGCAGCTTCAATTTCTCGACCGGGACTCCACCAGTGATCGTGTATTGGCCTATTCTACGTCGACAGGACAACCAATGAGAAGAAAAAGTAGACTTTTTTTTACGGGGAAGGTCACCCAGGGGAATGTGCCACGAACAAGGAAAAAAAAAAAGAAAGACCTAGGTTCATTCTGCGGACCGCGCCGATACTTTTTAGGGCTTACCATCAGCCAACATCTAACGTTCACGGTAGCGCTTTTTGCACTACTTCGTAAGACGTACCCCATAAATGTGAATCTGACACGGCGGGAATCGAACCCGTGCACCTACGAATGCACCAGAGGCCACCGAGTTTGACGGACCGTGCTGATTATGCGACAATTTTATTTAATCTTATTATTAATAATCTCGGGGATGGCGTTAATAGTAAGTAGCGCAACCGTCTTGTATAGTCCGAGTGGGTCAAGTAGAATACAAAGAAATTTATTTCGAGGATGGATTTGATCATACGCTGGTAATTAACCAAGTACCAAGGAGATGCAAGGATAAACGCTAAGTCGGGAGGTAAATCTGGTTGTATACGACGGGATACAAAAGTTTCTCTGCTAATTCGCACACCCTGTCGTTCTCACTTCATCAGATCTTGTCTACCTACCATTGCGGAATGGCGCAACTGCAGATAGAATGGCCTGAGCGAAAAATGGCAATGCAGTTGCTGAACGCGGATAGTCGCTTTCAGATGGTTGATCTGATCATTTCCGTTGCTAGACGAGATTCGGACCGGGACACCCCTCAGTCGGAAAAGCTCGTTACGCGATGCCCTTAAAGCCTCTTTCGCGAGACTTTCTTCCTTCCCTTCATAGCCATGGCTATTTTCTCGTCCTGAACCCACTAGCCAGGATTCAGAATTGGCCTCTGACCCTTCCTAGGCAGCCGCTCCTGAACTCGTTCGACCCGAAAAGCCATGACTAGGCCTGCCGAGCCGGCCATGAGAAACCGGCCAGCTGCTCATCGGCTCCGACAAGACTCCGGCAAAATCGTCGATGTATAAACAATGGTGCTCCGGGCACTCACCTTCTTCCCTCCGGACATACCGTGCACTATAGTGTGTACTAAACTCCTAATTAAACGTACTACCTAGAAAACCAATACGTTTATCGAAAAATCTCAACGAGGATACGAACGTAGCCTCGTTCCGCTCTGGTCGAAAAGAAGTACACACCGGTTGAGGATGCTTTCGCTTCCTCAAACAACAACAGATGCAAGCAAACCAGCAAATGCGCACCTGCGACTGGTTCGCCTGTTGTCGCTTGTCGATGGTTGTGGCCTTGTTCAGGTTATCAGCTGTGGGAACTTTGCACTAGGGGCTTTCAAAAACGTACCTAGCCACCGGGAGCCAGAGTGATCGCGCCAGAGTAATCCGATTCGGTTCGCCGCAATCTGGGCCGAGGGCAACTGGCCATTGGGCGTAGGTTAGGAGGCTGGAGAATTCAGCAAATTGACAATCTCCGGTAAAAGCCGCGCAACAATGGCCGGCTGGCATTATCTCATCCGGCGAACAACAGCTGACTACGCCACCCTGAAATAATCCACGAAGTTTGAATTCTCCAAGGGCCTGATATGAGACGTGCGGAAGCCGACTGGGAGTGCGTTTGGCATTGGAGAAGAAATTTACGTTCGGGTGTGTTGTTCGAATTTACGCGATTTTTTTCGCCGCTGGCGCGCCACTGCGTTTGGCGTTCACTGCGCCGTTACTGGTTGTAACGTTCTTGATCCGTACGAGCAATAGTGGGGCCACCCTGATTAGGTTAGTGGTGGATAGGCGAACCTAGATTGCCGTGTGCTGGCAGTACTAGGTCAGCGTCTCGACTCGCTGTGCCGACAAGCGGCTGCCCACTTTCGAACGCGAAGCTGGTCCTCGCGCTCGGTCGCGCTAGATGAAATGTATACAGAGTGTTCTATTAATGTCTCAAATTATTGTCAGTGTATTTTCAATCAATGTTAGCGTTGCGAGGCAAATCGTCGCAGAGCTTCCATTTGGAATCAGGCTCTAAAATGAATTAAAGGCAATCGGCGAGTAATTATACTAGCCAATTGCTTTTTTTAGAAAAAACATAACTGTCCAGAAAATTTTGGCAGATCAAAACAAGGAATATTTATAAAACAAAATCACATTCAAAGCAACGAGGGTTTTTTCACATCTCCACCAATTACCACGTTGGAAAAAATAGTCAAAGCTCCTTTTCTTAATATGTATCAAAAAATTATACAGTTAATTCAGATATAGTTTTCGGCTAACAGTCATCTCTCCTTTATCTCAACAAGTCCGACATTTCCTCACTGCTTCAATACTTGTGGAGGACTTTCTGCTGAGGCAACGTGTGCCATGTATATGCATAATATATATATATAATTTTGTTTTAGAGCGAAGCATCCTTACCCCCACCAAAAGCTTCTTTGTCAGCGGTCTTCTTCCGTCGACCTCAGCTTTCCTGGTTGGCCGACAATCCCATCGCGTGCCCTTCCGAACCCACAGAGAATTTGCCCTTCTTTTTTTCCTCTTCGCCTGTCGATGTGGCGCTTCGATCGGCGTCAGCACAACGGGATTCAGCTCTGATTCAGAGGAACATCCTCCCGTCTGAAGAGCGCGTTCCTATATTAGCCCAATCCCACCTCATTACCGAGCAGCCTCATACCTTGATTCATACATGATGCTGAACCAGCGTCTGTCAAAAACTCAGTGTACACGGCTGGAGGCACGGTGCCCGGGGAGCGTCTAGCAGGAGCGCCAGGGGAATGGCTTTGCGATGTAGATAACAAAGACACGTAGAATGGAACAGATCTTCGGTAACAATCGGATTTCCTTCTCGTACTCATGTAAATACAGGTCTTCGTTACGCGTCTAGAAGGGTTGTCAGATCTGGACGTGTACTTTGCGTGAGGTACACATACGGACGCGTGCGTAGTCGCATTTAATACGGAAACCAACAGAGCCTAAGGTCTACGGTATCCACGTGTCCATTCGTCGTGGTGCCAATCTACTAATGGCTGGTCTACTCGTGCGTATATCACTTGCGCATATCTGTCTCATCCGTTGTCATCGACCCTCGGCCGACGCGCGGTGTTGACACAATAAGTCTAGCCTCTGCGGACCTCCGCTCGACGGCACAAAGCCAATTATTCGTCGACATGGATAGAATCTCATTCTTCATACGATTGAAGCACTGCACTTTACAGATGAAGTTCCTCGTACGATTCCGGAGTTCATTGCACCTCATCATCCCCGGGTTGATTGCGCTCTTTTTTGGACACCATACGACAGTGTAGAGGTTATTCGACGGTTGGTCCTCGGAAGCTGTGTTGACCGCTGCGTAAAGTCCAGGAGCTAAAGATGTGTAGTTTCTCAACAGGTATGGAATAATGTACCGCTTGCACACCCTACGAGCCTGGAAGTTATAGCGCCATTGAATTCCTGCACTGATTCACCCTGCCAAAAAGGGGGTGAAGGGATCTCATAGACAGACGGTAACGACTCTGGGAAAACATTCCGAGTGGCTCCCGCAGTTTTCCTATGACAGGCGTTTAGTCTGATTATGGTTAGTTTTGTCACTGAAAGTTTATCGCCCGCACTGTATGTGGACATCCTATGACGAAATTCACAAAATTCATATTTACTCGGATAGCAGAGGGGATTGCGCACTGTACGCGTACTTTAAAGCGTACTCTAATGCACAGAACGAAGAGAGAGGACCTCGGGAGATTTATTATAACATACAATCATTTTTGGGCCACTATTTCAAACGACGACCCACCCCGACGGCCGTCATATAGTACATCGAAAAAAAGGTAATCATTAGAATAGTATCCGTAAAAAATGATATATTTCTTTATTGATTGATAAATTGAAGAAACAAATATATTATAGGCATATAAAATAGCACACATAGAAAAGGCGTCCTGTATGCGAATTCAATGCGAATCGAAGAACAGGTATTGCGACATCGCAGATCAGAAACGCAGATACAATGAGGCTTATGCATTTCGCCCAGTCTCAGTGAACGTTAAAGGCCAACTCATAGACTACTAAAGTCGACTGTCGACTATCGAAATTCCAATCGTGAAGAACACTGCGCGCATGTTTAGCTGCTAGAGATGCTTTATGAGTGCACTCCTAAACTGTGTTAACTGCCACTCAGTATTCTGCCCTGTTTATTTACACGTCTGTCGGTCAATTGTTCATCGAAGGCAGGTATCGGTATTCACTATGATTATTAAAAGCTACATTAGAAAATTTTAAAGTAAGCTAAAAAAGCCCTAAGCTAAAAAAAAGGTTGAGCCCTTTCGAAGTAACGTCCCGTTTGGTTTACCACTTGGACCCAGAGCGTGCAATTGATCGGCTCAGAAATTTCGATTGTTCCTCCAAAGTAAATGTCGTTGTGGAATAGCATGTGTTGCTAGCACAAGTTGCGTACGAATTCAAGATAAATATATAACAAAAAATAGCGGAACAAAGGCCACAAACGCATAGGCCGTATAATAGGTAGGTTCTCACTGAGAGAATTTTTCATCGTTCTTTGAGCACCTTTAAAAATAGCAGAAAATTCAAGTAAAAAAAGACATTCTAACGGCTTTCGACTCATGTTAGTTTTGACGCTTAGCGGAAGCTTCAAAATAATGGTTATGGGTTGCCAGCCATCCGTCCAGAGCTTTAAGGCCACCAATCGATCTACGAACCTAGACAGACGCCGGCCCTATGGATAAATTCGATGTCCCGTATGCCTGTAAGCCCTGCATATATCACTAAACTAGCTTTATTGGCGTGTCAGCTCTTGCGTGCACCAGCTTCGACCAGACGTCTTCCGCATCGCGTCACTGTCCTTCACGTTCCCCGGGGGCCTATACTCTGTATACTATCGTGACGAAGCTCGTCTCATCGGCTAGACACGGGAAATATATGTGTACATAAGGAACCAACGGAGGACGGCGTCCCGATTTCAAATCTTCGCGCCCTTGTTTAACGTCCGCCATCAGATTCCGCCCCCAAGCTGATCCACTTAGCTTTCCAGGTCGTTGGCCTCCTTGTGGTCGGACCTATTTCTCTTCTAGAAGTTCCCAACAAAGCTTTTGACGCCGACCTTACCTATGCGCCACCAATATCCTTGTCGCTATCCCGGAAAGGCTCAACCAGGTCGAAACAGGAAAAGCAGTCATTTACAAAAAAGGCGAACTGAGAGCCGAGGTCGGGCTTGACTCTGCGACGATTCAGTGGGCTCTGGTTTCGCTCGACTTGAATGTCGAATAAAGCTACTCCGCTGTTTCTGCCTAGAGCGTACCGCGCATGGGGACCGCGTATGGGGATATGTGGGTTGCTTCCGCCGTCTTTTATCTCTCTTTCACTCTTTCTCTCTCTAGCCGGGTTTTGCGTTCGAGTTTTTCAGCGAGCCGAATGTCAGCGGAATTCCGCCATTAGCTTTGGCCCCGGTAAAATCTTCAAAAGCTCTGATTCGAGGCTAAACATTTTCTATTGGAGAGAAAGAAAGCAAAGAGGGAAGGAGAGGTTACGTCAAAGGTTGGACGTCCTGGCATAGGCCTGGCTGAATAAAGCCTGCGCACGATCCGAGCTGAGCTCGTTGAAGAACTGTCAGAGTGTTCTTATAGATGCTTTAGCTATGACCCAGTTTCCCCAGTGCCGTCTCCAGATGAATGGGCCATACAGCCGCCCCAATGCGTCGAGTCTTTCTTTTGCTGTTGTTCCATCAATTATCCGAGTGCCGGCCTACCTCAGACGCGTGCTTGCCTTGTACATCCTGGCACCATATATTTAGACGTAGGCAGAGTGAATTTCACTAGTATTAGGTTCCCCGCCAAATTCTGTCGTGCATTCTTGGTAAACGATGCTAATTCGATAAGACACATGCGGAATTGTAGATTACGATAAGTGAAACGCCCCTCGGGAGAGTTGTTCGCTTGTCTCAGTCTAGGCAGTCTGCAGAGTCCCGAATATTCGAAAATATCTGTACATATTTATACATATGTATATATAAAGCTTTTTTGTTATTTCTTGCGTCGTTCGTTGGCATCCACTGATGACATAGAAAATGATCACCAATCTTTTTTGGACGAGAATGCTTTCGTCGGATTGTAGTTCCGAGAATAAACCTCGCGTCTATCAAGTGATCGCTGCAATAACAAAACGACAGTTAACATCCAGTAGGTGTAGAAGTATTAGCAGAGACCGCGTTTAAACTGCCTTGGGGCAGGTAGACGGCAAATTTCGACATTTCGTCTGACATTTACGTTCCGATCAGGTTCCAACGTGTGCGTTAAAAACAGCAGGGAGCAAAGCGGGTATCGTTTTCTTGGCGGCGTCGCATATTTTGTCGGCTTTTTTTCGGGGTGACCATTTATCTTAACGAGGAATTACTCATATTTAAGCCTGCGAGGGAGTTATTGCCCTAACGCTTAATTACCACTCCAATTCACTGTTGGCGTTTCGATCTGAGCCACGGCTGCGCCCAGAAGCGCGTCAACCTCTGACTCCGAAGTCTGTTTCCTGGCTAATCGGCCTTCATTGCCACCACGACCATGCCATAAAGAAGCCACTTTTAAGTTAAAGGAGGAACTCAGCTTCTGAGAGGCGCACCCTCGACAAACTTTGCGGCCACTCGACTTAGGCACAATTTAAAATTCAAATTTTATCGAGTCGATATGTTGACGCCCGTTCCCAGAAGCACCATCCCCGGTTGAAACGGCCAGACCAGTGGGGATGTGTATCAGAGCAGTAGCATGCGTCAGAGATGTGTATCATACCTTTTACAGTAACGACAGGCATTGAGCTCTCGGAGGAAACAAGTCACAGAAGCAACGACAATGGCGGTGCCTTTTCGACGATGTTTCGCCCAATTCTGAACACGCAGTTGAGACTTCGTATGCCGACAAATCGACTACGTTTTATTGCCTTTACATTATCCGCCTACGCAAAGCCTGCCGTGGGAGAGTAGCGCATGAAAGGTTTTTCCCCGTCGTTCCCTCGCGTTCGGCGGGAACGCGAGATGCTCCACGCGTTGTCATCCGACACACGGTAAGATTAGTCTAAACGTCGAAAAAAAACTTACCACGAGAACGACGTGGACGAGAGGTTTTTCCGAGTTTGCGGTAACAGGAGAACTTTTAATGCTCCAAGGTTACGGGCTTAATAAACCTCTAAGGAACAAGAACCATATACATGTCTATGGAGAGAGAACGAGACCAAGAGAGACTAATTGGAGAAACGCTGTACGTTCAGTTCTTCTAAAGAGCTCCGAGGACGCGTATCATAAACGTCATATTTCAAAACTTTAGCCGCCGCGGTCACGAGCGCTCGGCGCAACTCGAGCTGCTCTGAAGTACCTTCCCTTACACCATACGCCTGCCGTATTTCATGGGTACGACGTCCAGATATCGGGACATGTTACTCGGTCGTTCTCCAACTTCGTCTTGAAGTCGACGTCGCGAAGAACTCACGCGGCTTTATTTCAACAGAGTTTGTCTAATAAGTACGTACGCCGATCTATTATAGCCTAACAAACCCCCTAATTCTCCTAATCGTCCCTCAACTCACTCGGTTGTAGCGTTCACTATGGCTACGAAAATTACATGCTTTCTTCCTCCCTCTCTTTCTCTGTCTTGAGGGAGATGGCATTTTCTCGGCCCATTTTACTTCAACCGCAGCAGACATACATCCCTCATGGTCCTTATTCGGTCAACCGACATCAACAGACGTATCCTGCGGAACAATCTAGTCAACGATTATATATATATATGCAATATTGTCACCTAGGAAGTATTTTTCTCTGGGTCCCTGGGATCACCTGATCGAGCGCAGCATTCCCATATCGCCTTCGATTTCACGTCGCACCTCGACAGGCCGACCCACTTGAGATCTGACCATGCCTTCTTCGGCGACTACAACGTTTGAGAAATGCTCTGGGAATGCGAGAAAATTGTCGATCTCGCTTCGTCAAAGCGATGCTGCCGATCTTTCGAGTCGCTTTTTCGCTACGTCGCCGTCTCCAGTCGCCCATACAAAAACAGTCGCTTTGCACTTGTCTGGTAAAACCGACCGTCGAAAAATGGTAAACAACGCCGACTCCCGTGCGGCTGTTCGAATGTGCCGAGTTTTGTCAACTCCGACTTCTGCAGGCGGCCTATTTCGACGCATTCGCCAGTGGACAAGTCGTGAGTGTCCACGGGGTGTCTGTCCCCGGGGACTGACCGGGCTGCGTCTGCTCTAGCATGGCCTAGACAGAGTCGTCTGGCCGGAGAAGGCCGTAAGGACAGAGGGTCTACGGGTGACTCGAAACGACTTGTAGATGTCGAAGTCTCGGGCTGTACGAAATAGGTACTCGACACAAAAGTGAGCCTATACGATCAAAGGGAGCAAACTCTTCTTTTTATAGTTGTGAACTCAACTTCTTACTAAGTTACTAGTATTACTAAGAAGCGGTTATTTTGGGAGTATGTCTACACGTTAAAGTAGGCCCCCTTCGAGTTTTGCGTTGAATGCTTGATCGCAGGGATTGGTCGGCAAACATAAACATGACAAAATTAAATATCGAGTTCTCTTAACTAGAGTTCTAACTTCGAAAGCCGGTCGCGCAGATCGTACACGGCCAGTAGTACAAGGGGTTGCTAGAACGCGTTTGTATGCTATCAACTCTTACCTGTAATGTGCCAACGTCGTTCTCTAACGTAGAATTGCCATACACAAACACACACACACACACGCGCACACATACAGACACGCACACAGACACGCACATACACACACATACATCCACCCGCACACACATACACACACACGCACCCACACACACACATACACACACACGCACACACATACACACACACGCACACACATACAGACACGCACACACACAGACACACACACACACACACACATGAATCAAGCACGCGCTTCAGCCATGTGTGAATATATCACGCACTACATTAACTACACATTCGTCTCATTAGCACACACACATGTCGGTGTAAATGAAGTTCATCCGAAATATTCCCGCGTGAAACTGAAACGTGCAGTTGCATAGGCCGACGCGAACGACGACCTTGTTTTTAAGGTTTTGCAGTCGAAGCATAATCGCTAACCGCTTTGAACGACCCCACGTTATCCGACTAACCTCTCGGCTGATTTCGGCCGGATTTCAGCGCAGCTCGTAAGTGGACGTCAAATTTTGCCCGTCTTGTCGAGTCAAAACTAAAACCTGCTTTTGTTGCAGGCTCCGAACCAGGTCAACATCAGGCCAGCCCGCTGCGTTTATATGCGCGCGACCTCACGAGCGAGATTCGGTTGGCTTCGTGAGCGATGCTTTTGTCATGCAGCGTTCCTATGGCGGTCTTTTTACCCTCGTCTACACCCCACATCCCCCCGAGGGGAAGCTGCAACTGTCGTTGACGATGCCAGCTGCTAAATTATTCAGGCGCTTCCGAGTGGGGAAATTCTAGGGGGTTAGCCTATAGGAGGAGTGGGCATGGCCCTGAACTAGGAATTCGCGGAGGTCCAGCGCGTGTTCACATCGGAACGCGTCGAGGGCCTGCCCAGCCGCCGTCCAAAGGCCACGCGTTCCAGGCCGTTGGGGGCGGTCGGTTGGGAAGAGCTGTCAAGTGGAACGCCGGACCCGGCCTGTCAGCCGAGAAGGCCAAAACGGCGAAGAGGGCGCAGCCACGAGCGCAGCCAGCACACTCGAAGGGGCGGCAGGCAGGCCCAGGGGCTTTCTATGCCATAGGGTGGCGTCTATTTAAGCCTATGTGGGGCAGTTTAAACACACGCTCCTGCTAGACATTGGATTGTACGCGAAAAAACGTACGCGGCGGAAAAAAAAGACTCATTTCACTCACTCGATGTGTTGATAACGCGCGTATGGCGTCCAGGACCGAGTGACGCCGGTGATGTGGACGTCGTCGGATTTTACCTCGTTGGCCGTAGTACATGTGCGGAACGCTGAAGTACGGGGGATGCGCTAAAGCGAAGATCGTCGAAGATGAGTTCGGCGTTGTGTTGGCGTTCTGTCGAGGACACGCTCGTAGAGGTGGGAAGGCCATGCGTGACATGAGTCATTACCGCTGGTGAAGAACGGGTTCCTGCCGGATTGGGTGCCGGTGAGGCAGGCTTTCAGGCGAAAACGCTTAACTCCGGCTAGTCGGATACAGAGAGCGGCGTTTCGGCACGCACGAAGCACGCACGAGATTACTTATGAGATTCTAGACAATCGACGTTTTCGCTGGAAAGGACACAAAAAACACCCGTACCTGATCTAGGCCAGTTGTTTGTTCGGTCGTAAGAAGCAGATGAGCTGAGTAACTTCCACGAACGAGATGCCCGCGGTGCTGGCTGAAGCGCGACGACGTTGTCGAATGGCGAAGTTCCCGAAATCGAAGTTGAAGGGTGGAGGAGGGACACCCGATACCCGGTCGAGGAGGCAGAGACTGTCTGAGTAGGACTTCTGATGAACGGATGCTATGCATTCGGGAACGTGTGCGAAGAATATTTCTAGTTAGCGTTTCCGGATGTGATGTTTGAACTACAGTGTTTCCAGCGCGAGTTTCAGGACTATTCGAAAGCTTCAGGACTGGCCAACAGCCGGAAAAGTAGCACTTGCTCTCGTGTTGCGAGACACGAGTGGGTATCCGATGATCAGAAGACAGTTTCTCTTCGTAATTTGACGAGTCTATGACGATACGAATATGCTTGTTTAACTACTCCATCCGTTCCGTTTGTTCGATTCACTGAAATCCTGCCCCCTTCCCGCTCAGGTGATCCACCCCGATTTCGATTCGTGGCGACGACGCGCACAATATCAGGATGTGTCACAGCTTCGTCGGCCTAGCCTAAGCACAAGGGCACCTTGAACCGCGTTCTTGGCGTTCGAATATCGAGTGCCTTGCCACGCACTCCTACGTGACCTCTGTACTAATCAGAGCGAATCGCTGTTATCAATGCAGCCGCCCCTGTCGGAGTTGTCCGGATCCTTCTCTCACGTTCGGCGACGACCTTTTCAAGGGGAGAAACATCGCTACGATCCGTAGCTGTTGTCAAGGCTATTCATCGACCGACTGCGGCGCGCGCGTCTGGCAAAACATTTTCGTTTGCGCAGAACTCAAAATTGATTTTCATCGCTCAAAAGCGTCGTCCGGTGATCACATACAGCCGAGGGCCTATGACCGATACCTGACAAAGCGCGCGAATCGAACTTATTAATTATTCAAGGCCACTCGTTCGATAAGTTGAGGGCACAGCAGCAATGCGATACGACCTCAGCCGTCTGAGAAGCCATGCGGCGAAGTCCCCACCGAGCAACCAAACGAAATTTCTATGTAATTATTTCGCACGAATCCAAAATGACGACCGGCGCTCGCTCGGAAAATCTAATTCTCCACAGCGCTAGAACGCAATGGAACCGTTGGTCAGCCACAGCGAATTAATTTCACCTCGACACGTCTCCGTTCAGTGTCCGACTATTATCTGAATGCAGCCATCATCCATCCATTCGCTACGAATATTCGTAGATCGCCGCTGTTTCCATAGGTCATCCGCCTTCTCCAACCGTTGCCTCCCCCCTTGACCGTGGACCGTTTACGGCCGTTGGGCGGCGGCCGTTGGGTGGCGGGCGTCTGTGGCATTTGTACTGATCCACCGGCCAATTGCGACGTCGCCATGCTGTAGACAGGTGCAGGTATTCTACGGGCGGTTAGCGGCCTTGCGGCCGCCCCGTCCGATCCGGCGGAGGGAGGGGCTTTTCCTATCGGCTCCGAAGCTCAGCCTGGCAAAGTCTGAAGAATCCGTAATCTGGCCGGCAGTGAACAGAGACCGTAGCCGGCGTTGGCGACGGGTTAGTGTCTCTGATCGGCTGTTCCTTCTGGATGCATCGACTTCGGGGGCAACGGCCAGTGGGGACAGGAAGGTGAAAGGGATGTCTGCTCGGTGGGTGGGGGAGACGGGGACGTTTCAAGCCGCTAATCGATTTTCGGTTCAGATGAAAGCGAGATTAAATATTGGCGCGTCTCGTGAATAATTCCTCAGGATTTAACGCGGTTAATTGACTGGACATGATGGACATTTTGAAAACAGCTTTCATGTAGTTACGAGCCGTTTTAGTTTCGTGCTTCGTTCTCGTTTGACGTCGAATGTCGCTTCGAATCGATAAATACGCGTATACGCAATTATTTACAGGGACGCCGTCTAATTCATTCTGATTCTACTCTCTTTGCATGTCCGAACGCTACCGAAACTCTCATCGTGCTTGGGACGTTCTCCTGGCCATCATTTCAAGCCGGCGGACCCAACCATAAATTAGCGCTGACGCTGCTCACAGAGAAGCATTGGCCTACATTTATGGCCTGTGTGCCTCCCTTCCGGTTTCGCTGTAACGGTCACCGTTCGTTAACGCGGTTCCCGCTTCCTTTACCGCTGCGCCTTCGACTTAGGCCCGGCCCCATAGGCCGTTTCGAGTTCAGCCCACCTTTCAATAGGACCGCCTCAACGGTACTAATCATCATCTAGCTCCGATGAGGAAAGGCCGTTGTAAACAAACCGAACCGGAGCGCAGACTCTCGTCGCACGGCGTCCACTTCCGCAGTGGCTATCGTCCGGCATCTTCTTGTCGAGCGTCGCCATCTCGCCAATAATCGGATCATCGTCCGCGAACGCCGTCTGTCTTCACACCCTCGGGCGCACATCACGAAGTGCATGAGTAGCACGTGAAGAGCAGCAGCATCAGAACGAAAAAACTCCCGTTAGCCGGTCTGGAACCTCAGGGTCGTGCCCGTCCCCTTCGACACACACCCATCCGCGGGTGCACCGCGTAAGTTACAGCTGGAAAGCTTTCCGTCTTGTGAGCAGCTTATGACGGCCGTATGTGTATGAGGCCTATCCATCCGTTGAAGAATAGACGAAGCTTACGAGAGCGATTGTGAGACGGCAGCACTTCGACCAGGCGGTAACAAGACGCCGAAGGCGGTCAAGACGTTCCGAGGTTATTCCTTGGCAATGCGAAGGAGAAGCGTGTGCGCAGCTTCTGATCAAGACGAAGTGAGATCAGAGGGGCCATTTTGGCGCTGTCGTTTCTTCTGCTCACGAGGAGGGCAATAACGGAACAGATGACTCGCCTCGATGCTTCCAAGATTTGTTATTGTGTCGATCTTCTATTTGCGTTGCAGATATCCATCTCCGACGTGTGTCTAAGCGAAGAAAATTCATGAGTCATTTATGTCCTTGAGTCGCCCTTGTAACAAACAGGGATGAACGACGCTATTCAAGGACGGCGTTGCCGGCGAGCTTCTTCGTAACTTCTAGCAAGACGAATGCAGGCAATGCTTTTCATGCAAATTCTGGCCGACACGCGGCTACACAACGGCACCGTTAACGAACGCGAACGGCTGTGAGAAGTTTGCGACAGTTATTTCATCGTCGGCCTACTCTAGGCATAGAGGCGACCGAGGGGAAAATTCGCATGGATCATCGCCGTAATGATCGTCTCGGTCATTAGTTGGCGACACTATTCGCTCGCGGTGACAGACAAGCCGGGCCATGTATCTACATCGACACACATGAACGAATGCGTTGTACGTTCTGCTCAATAGTCGACATTTGTCGACAACGAGTTTCATGATACTCGTTCCGTCGATCCGGAGCGTCTCCCTCCGGCCAACTTCGTCATGGCCAGACGTTTGCGGCCGCCGCCGCAGTCCGAGTGCGCCGAGGACCCCGAGGACAACTCGGTCGCTTGTTGACGATGGCGAACCCCACGTCCTCACGTCCGCCCCTCGAGGCCGTGATGACGTCGCATATCGATTTCACAACCGACATCCTTGACTATGGATATTTTACCACTAATCGACTCTGTATGTTAATAACAGTCGTTTGTGTGTGCGCGCCACATGGTGGGACTCGGCCGTCGTCGAGGCTGCTGCTGCTGTTGTTGTTGCCGTTACTCAAGATGCCATCATCGAAGTACGCTCGAATGCTGGGCGAACCTCCACATGGGTTAGTCAAACCTCAGCCCGGCCGTGGGTCTGCCCTTGCGAAGGCAACCGTACAGGCGAATACGCAAATGAATACGCAAAGAAACTAATCCTCAGCGTGATTTGAACAGCATCGAACACGTGAAGAGCAAATGACAGTTTCAGAGAAGCGACTCCGACGCTCCGGGAACACGGCGGGAAAGCGGCAAATAGATTGAGATGAAGATGTCCCTTTGGCAGTTGCCCACCAAAATTTAGTACAGTGGTGGGACCCGAGCAGTGGTGGGGTACGCGCAGAGCCTTCCCCCACGTCTATCCAAGCTGATAGAACGATCAGAAACGGATTCAATCGCTTTCTGAGGGAAAAAAAATATAGGATTTGTGGAGCTGCGTACGTCGAAATCGACATGAAAGGAATGCATATCCGCACAGCCATAATCGTCTACACTCGCGTGTCTCGCGGATATTTGGCGATATAGAACGAACCATTGGGTACAAGGTGGAGTGGCCATGATCTAATTCGTATCAAGGGTTCTGCCCTGTACTAGGGAGATAAGTTTGCGCTGATGCAAATCAGACTAGAGAAAGGGCAATCAGCCGTCGTAGAATATCACACGCAGTCTTCAAGCATTGGAGTAGGCGGTGCCGTGCATGAAGTCTATGGAAACGAACGTAGGCAAAGGTCTCATTTGACCAGCATACCCTGGCGCACTCCGAATCAACCGCCTGTTTTGCCTTGGGGGGAGACACTGCCAGCCGCGACGCCGTTGACGTCCACGGTTCGAACCACCCAGTTGACCCGACCGACTCAGGCTGTTTAGTCTAAATAAGTTCGCCGCGGAACACTCCGTTGCCGGTCATGATCTTCCAAGCATCTACCGCTGTAGCTTAACACGCTTGCATCCCGTGGTCTTAATCTTCTCCCAGTGTCCTCCGTATCTCGCAGTTCCTGCCAGCATCCCGCTTAGATCGTAATCGCTGTGCTTTTCTGTCAGAAACGCTAACGCTAAAAATGATGAACTCGTTTCTCCGAAAACCTGCTTTTAGAAAGACATTAAAAGGTGGGCCGCCCCTAACACACACACACACACACACATAAAGGGTGGCGAAAAACAAATCGGCTTAGGAGCTCTGGAGAGAATCTGTTTTTGCGGGTTTTTGCCAATTAATTTTTTGCTCGTTCTCGTGCGACGTCAGATTTTCCCAAAGACGATCAAGAGATTTCAATCCAAATTTCAAAGCCACCCTCGCCGTCTCATTCATTCACGTCCGTTGGTTCTGAAGCAGCAGCCGTGGCACGGAGACTTTCAGTCCGATTTGCACGTGCCGCCGTAGCCAACGCACGGGGAGGAATTGGTGAGATCTACGCCGGCTTCGTGAGAAAGAACGCGCGGGGCTGATGGCGTAGACGGGGCGAACAAACGACTGAATAAGCTTACGAAGAATGCACTACACCTGCGATAGGTCGTGTGTTTTCTCTGCCGGCGAAAACCTCGTGTGTACGCCGACCCGTGAATTTCTCCGGTGGCACTTCAGGTGGCCGTCACCGTGGACTAGCGTCGGTATTACACCGCCGTAATTCTACAGATCGAAAAAATAAGTGAGAACGGTTCAGATCTTCTTCGACCGTCATACTCTTCGTACAGACCAAGATGCCTTCGGCCGCCTAAAAACAATCAGCTGCCAATTAGCTCGATATTCGGTATTTTGCGTCGTTGAATTTTGTTTTGAGGTGATCCGAAGTACCGGTTCCGAATTAAATTTTTGACCGTCTTTTTTTGGCCCTCTTTTTTTTTGGCTAAAATTTTGGCTGTCTCTACGATCGCTCAATATGAATGTACTTATGCATGCGTCCAGTGATGGTGATATCAAGGACAACTGCTGTTTCACGCGATACTTCCGGTAGGATTTGGTTCATCTTAGCAGGCCTGAGTTTCACTGTATTTGACAATAATATGTAAATCCATGTAAATCCTACACCCGTTGACACGTGTTTATCTGCCGCAAGACGTAAACATTTCGTCGCAGAAACAAACATAAGTTGCGGATATGTAGTCACGCCGAAAGTCCCCACACGCGAGAAATGGGCGAAAAACTCATAAAATGTGGAATGTTGTACGAACGATGAACAACAAATATAATCACGTATGATAATATAGTGATAATAATAATAATAACATTGATGCAGTGCGTTGTTAAAAGAATAGACAGAGAAAGAAAAGATAGATAAAGAATATTCATCTGGAAATGTCTACTGACATTGTTGTCGCTTTGTCGATTGATGAATATTCTAAATGCGTATTCCTTTCTCTATGGCCGTTGTCGTCTATGCATAGATGACCTCACTGTTCTACTACACCAAGAGACAAGTTGCTTGTTTTGCGCGATAAGTGAACACAAATCATAAATACTCCAACTTTATGGTTCGCGAACGACGAGGGTTATCTAAGGGGGTTATTTTGTCCAATCTCCGCTGTTGCTTACCTTCACAAGTCACCTTCACTGCCATGTCACACTAAATCACAAACTCCTTGTTTCGCAAAAGATTAATGAATACGAATCATAAATATGCAAACGATATGCTTCACGAGGGGTGAGGCTCCGAGGCCGCGAATCATTGTTCCGATAAAAACGTACGCATATACTTCTGGCCGAAGTGAACTTCAGCGGATCCTGAGTAAAGTCTCCAACGCGTTCTCCGCTCGTTCAGTGACACACCCTGTTGTCCTGATCCTGACAGTGCCATCTGGCATCACTTTTCTCTTTGCAAAGCAGACCAGAACCAGCGGTTCCAGTCTCTGCACTAGCGGACTAGAATCATTCCATATAACACAACTCTTAGCCGACGTCGGCAAGCAGGATTTCTGCCCGTCGAAAGGATTCAATGAACCTACCTGGGGCGCAGAGTTCATATTTATAGAGTTGCTGCCTGCGTATGGCCTTCTCCTTAAGCTTGACGTCCTGGCTGAGACAAAGGCCGAGCTTGCATGCGTGTCGTTTTTTGAACCCTTTTTTTTTTAGTTATGTGACTATTGCTCTTGAAGGCAGCAGGGAACATTTTGGGTATTTCAGCTGAATTACCCCTATATAGGAGATCTACTGAAAGCTTTGGCACGATGCGTGCAGAGATGTATGGCTCGCCGTTTTCGAATTCGAAACGACATCTTTCATCGAGCAGCTGCAAGATCCAATAACGCCTGCGCTTTTCTGTGTGTCCTTGCGCAACTCCACATTCAGGTTAATGGCCGAAGGCCTATACACCGTCATGCTAGAACAATACAAAGCAAAACTTCTCCGTCACACGTGATGAATTTTTCTCCCTGCCTTCAAAGGGTTTTCTCGGTTGTCTTTCTCATTTTTGTATTAATCTTCGTCTGTCGACGGTATAAACGGTAGCTACGTAGATTCTCGAGGGTAAATCACATATAGCGAAGAGATCCTCGTTTGTGTCCATGAGGAGGAGCGAAATATCAAAGTATTTCTAACGCGATCAATCACTCTGCAGAGCACAATGTAAAATACTCATCATCTATATATTTTGTGGGACTGATTATCATCAACCGACATTTAACGTCTATGGCAGCAGTTTTTGCATTCTATTCGTAAAATGCAACTGTGCACCGGCGAGGATCAAGTTCGTGCACCATCTACGTGTCTCCTCCGGTCGCCTCGCGGCGCACACGAATGCACCCCAAGCCACCGAGCTCGACGATGGTTTACCACCGAGAGCACCGACGAAGTGTCCGCCGAAAGGATGGCATCTTGTGTTCTTCTGTCGCCGGCATTGCGGACTAGCTCGATTACGAATTCATTCATCCGGCCTTGAACCTAATGCTTCGCTACCTCGGTGGCGTTTACGTCTCAGGAGGATCTTGTCTTTTTGCCGAATGAGCCAGCAAGAAATGGACGCGTGGTTTGTTCGTAACGAACGCTCGTTACCTTATTTAGGAGAATTTCGCCAACCTGTCGTCGATCTCTCCGATGGCGAAAATCCCCGAATCTCACACATAGCCGTAGTCAAAGCCCATTTCAGACGCGTAGACAGTTCGAGGACCGGGTAAAGCCTCGGTGGCGATCGGTAGAGTGGAAATTTGGCTGCGTAACTCGCGCCGGCAGTGGCCAACAGGGGATTGAAGCCGTAATACAATGGCGGGTGTAATTTAAGCCTGCGACTCGGATAACCATTTCAAGTTAGTGAGTTTTGCCGTCGTAAAAAACCCAGCCATGACGTCCATGAAGTCATGGCTTCCTATTACAGAGGGTCAAACGCCCGAGAGTTATTTTTTCGGGTTGCATTCCGTATTTGGAGCCCGCCAATGCAGCACATCCAACTAGTCAGCGCTAACGCTGGGATATCGAAGCTCTGGTCAGATCTCGAATTTCGGATTTTCAGACCGTCTGCGATGCGGATTGCACTGCCGCAGACTGTAACGCAGAAGTATCGTATTTGCATTACTTGAACGAAACATTGTCTGTCAACATAGCGTTCATCGAATAGGCAGAAAACCCCACTATCACAGGGTCCCGTTTCTTGGCATGTTGAGAGCATCTGAATTCATGTTCACAACCCTCATACGCAGGATTCTCTATCGAACTTCGAGAACTTGAACGTACAAACGTCCCGCAGACGCACCCGAGTGAGCGCGTCCACTTGACTTGCCACTTACGCCGTCAAAGTTGCGGACAGTCTGTATCCAGCGGTGAAGTGGGCCAAAATATGTGGTAGACTCGTCTATGTTCGGCGTCGTATTGTTAGAAAAGCCAATTTACCGTTTGCGGAACACTGCCATCGCTGACGTCAATAGCGCAACCCCACAGGCTGATGTCGCGTAATACACACATATACGATGTGTGTATTACAAACGTGTTCTCACACGGATCAGTCTGGCGAATCGAACGAACGTAAATCACCATTTCGATTTTTGATTAACCCCGATATATATTTCGTGGGAGATCTGTTACTACGACAACCGCATCATATAGAAATCCCAGATAGCGCGTTTTTCTCCGACAACATCCTATATAGCTTCTACTTATGGCGATGGAACGGCTTATTCTTATCCGTTCACGTCCGCGCGTCGCCTGATAGTCACATCAAAATGAAAAACGCACTTCAGGAGCCTGTTATAACCTCGTTCCCAAGGTCTGACTAAATCCGACGTCGTATGCCGCTCCGGATTTTATGCAGGGCCGTTAGTTTTGAGCTGTTCACGGTCACGGCAAAAAAAAACAGCGTTCAAATTGGCTGAGTGTCACTGCGAGTGATGATAAACTTGCAGAGGTCACCGGCGTCAGCGGTGACGGGATGAAATGGACGAAGTGGATTATTCCAAGGCCAACTGGGTAGCCGGGAGAGTAACAATTGTCCAGTCTTGCCGATCGTCAACGGCTCCGCTGGGCGCCACCTTCAGTTAAATGCTAACCTAATCATGGTAATTGACACTTTAGTAACTATTGACGTAGTTAACGTTCTATGCTATTATTATTATTATTATTATTATTATTATTATTATTATTATTATCTGGTGCTGTTTATGGATACGAGTTAAATTATTTGTGATGTTTTTGTTGGATATTTCTAAGAGCTATTGCTTAGCGAAGGTTAATTTAACGAATTCGTTTCGCATTTGGTTGCACACCACTTTCTTGTTTCTCGGAATCTTCTTCGTTTACATTCACCGTTACGAGTATTCTCCCAGGATTGGAATTTCGATTTAATTAGGACTACGTTCAAGGTATCGGATAACACTCGAGCATGTCCTAATAGCAAATATCACTTACCTAGCGAAAATGTGGCACAAATTAACGCACCTCCATCGCCTATCGAGCTTATTTATGGCTGTACACGAAATAAAGCAATGTCCAAAATCACCGATAAATAAATGCTACACCAATCACGTGCTGGTTTTATGGACGAGCTTATTCCGATAATACCTAGTGGGCCTTATGATATATTTTTGGCTCAATTCGTTCGAAACAAATTATGTCGAAACAGTTCATCCACTATTAGATTATTCCGTTGTTGTCACAGGGTTATCAAGATCCTGGCGCTTTATCCATTCCGTTTTTCTCAATTATGATTCTACTGAATGAACTCTGCGATCTGGAAAACGCTAACGACATCAAGTACGTCACCTTGTAAATAAGAAATGAATGTCAGAAAGCTGAGAATAGGCTTCGAATCGCCAGCTATATTGGGCCTTCCTACCACTGTTGATATGTGACAAATGGATGAAAGGTTTCACATATACTTCATTTTTATAGACTAGCTGTATCGGAGTAGTTGTGTGGCTTTAGGGTAAAGACACATTATAATGGCGATATATTAATAATAATCATCATCGTAATGATTATAATAACGGATGGATCGGGGGGAGGCAGGATGGCTGCAAACACACAGAAAAATTCGTTAGGGCCAATACCATGACCAAATCCAGAAATTTTAAGCTTCGCTTCCTTCAACCGTTACATCTGTGCTTTACCGTTGACACCATTTATAGATGACCTTTTGTCCGCGTAAGCTCTGTTTGAATCATAAATTCATCTAGTGGATACGAAAAATAAAGTACAGCAGAAATAATATAATCCGCCGTAATTTGTTTCTTAATCATCCTGTAACTACATTGCGTTTAAATATGCCCCTGTTCGTGTAATCGAGGTAACGTGCTCCCACCATCTGAGATCTAATTGATATGGTGGTCCCGCTGGCCCCCGATATCTCACATATCACAATTCCTGCTATGCGTTACGTTCTAATTGGAATTACCTCGTTGATCTCCATTTTCCCCCGTTCCTTAAGGAAGAACAATACGCTTATTCGTTTCGCTGGGCTGCTCAGCTACGTGAATTCGTCCCCTGTGTAAGTTTTCATGGCCCCCCTTCACTGAGTCTTGGCCCCCGCCGGAGGCGAAATTTCCCGAGACTTGCCGCGTACCCAATTTGCATCGCCCTGTTCTCAATTTTTTGGCCTATGCACTAATACGGGACCTGGGACCGGGAGTGTATTCCTACCCTGCATGCTTTTAGTTACTCGTTGGAGACTCATAATTTTTTTTTGCAGCTTTTGCATTGTAGATTGTTTCCGGTAAACACCGAAGCATGTTAACATGCGCACCCCCAAGTCCCGTCGTGCATTCAGTCGTAATATTTCCGACCTCGCACGACATCTTCTGCGAATAGAACGCCTTCGTATGAGCACAGGACGTCAAATTCTGTGACAACATCATATGTACCTGGAACTGCTATGTGAGGAGACATTTTACTCAAAGCAGCTTCAAGGTCGACGACCCATACAAAGCGTGACTCCCATAGCATTATCTTCGCGCTAAAACTGCTTCGTCCCCCGGCGTCTTTTCTAAAGCGGGGTTCAGGGTGATCCCGGCTCAACGTTTCGTCGTCGCCGTGGGTTCCTTTTGATGAATGTCCATCGATTCCGTTCCCACCTTCCTACCATGCTCCATTGAAACCGAATATCCCAGCTGACAGGATCGTATTCAGCAGGAACATGTCCGCAGGTCAACTGAGGCGGCGCGTGAAGGAGCGGACAGGCAGGGTGCAGCAACGCCCTGCGCGTCACTGCACCCTGCCTGTTCGAGAACCAAGAACTTGCTTGTCGACACGCATGTCGACAACGGGTCAGTTAGAAAAAACAAAGTAATCCGTCGTATAGTTACAATATTGTCGGTATGGCTTCTGCATGTACTGTTCCAGTTGATCAATGCCTGCAGTGCATTGACAGAACTAGGGAAGGCCGAGCTGGCTTATCCTACACGAACTCTGTGTAGATTCTGCAGGCTGTAAAATGACCTAGGTAATATTTTAGTAACCAACGCCTGACTACCTTTATCCGTGTAAATTTTGTCCTGAGAAGCGCAAACTACGGCCACGCATACCACTTTCTTCACAGGAACTACCACTCAATCCGTGTCGAACGTATACGTTGCTGGCGTGAAAATGTTTTTTGCCCGCCTAAATCCGTTGTAGCATTAGAAACACTCGGAGAAAAAGCCTCTGATCAAAGTCCTTGTTGTTCGTCTGGGCAGGCCGAAAAATCTCGCCAAAAGGGGGAAGGATTGTGATGGCGCCGAGATTTATCCCCTGTCATCGGTCTGTTGACGTTCGCCCAAAGTGTGTGTGTTTTCCTTGTTCAATTTACTCAAAGATAGAATGGAAATATTGTCTTGACAAGAAGGTCTTCGTCTTCAAGCCAGGCCCTCTTTGCGACAAAGCCCCGATCATGTCTGTAGGCATTGCTCGGTCGAAGCGTGTCCATAGAACGTGACTCTAGAAAGGAGAGGCCGTAACAAACAACTGTTGCTTCTTTGCAGCGACAGAGTGGCATTAGCGTTCTCTGTATTTGTATGCGTTGGTTTGTACAGGTCTCTACCTACGAAGCTTGTGTGTATGTGTGTATCTGTATGTGTATGGTGTGTGTGTGTAGGTGTGTTCTTAGAAGGTTCCCGAAGAGAGGGGGATACAGCTGGATCGGAAAAAGCTGCTCTGCCTGGCCGGGAATTCGGGCTCGTTCCCATAAACTATGCTGGAGAGATCGCTATTCTTGTGCTCCAGTTCCCTCAGTTGGCTGTGGCTTGCCACGCGTGTTTAAATGATAGACCAAGCTAAGAATCTTCGACCTGCTCTTCCAGCTAATGTCTTCCTGGCGGCCATGTGAAGCGGTGTAGTTCACATATATATATATATATTGGCAGGAGTCGGTGTGCTTCTGGGGAAACTGGCACATCTCTCAATACAACTAGACGGCCTTGATGCACAACCTGTATGGAACGCTGACTTACCGACTCTGTGAAGCTCGTAACCTCAAAACCCGCCGGGTCTCGGCTGTCAACGGGGGTTGCTGTCGGCTTGTGCAGGCGGTCGCGACGACGATGTTCACTAGCATTGTTTCTCTTCACCGTTGTGTGCCGCCGTCACGCACAGTTGCTGTAGGCTCCCTTGTTCCGTGCTATTTAGGGCCGCTTAGATAGGATCAGCTGACAAAGAGGCGGTCGTAAGGCGCCAGAGAACGTCGCAAGAGCTGTCGTCTTGACTTACTGTAATGTTTGACGTGGTATCCTTAGGTGGAGAGGAAGACGCAAACGGGAAACACTTAGCACATTCTTAGCACATAAACGCACAGGGACACACACGCACACACAATTCACGGTCGACCACCGATTACACCGAGTTGATAGCACTTGTAGGGGTTTGTTAGCTAAACGACATTATGCCACCTTGCCGAGTTGACTGCATCGCGCATTGGCATAAAGTTTACTGCAAGTTATAAACACAGCGGCAACATACCGGTGCGGGTTGGAGAGGTCAACACGTTATTAGAAATCTGGCCCCGAGTCCCTCATGAGTGGTTTTCGCCGGCATCTGCGCGTTCGTCCTGTCGAATTCCCTCAATCGCACAACGGTAACGTTCGGAGGTCAGTTGAAACGGGAGCCACATTGATCGTCGTCCATTAGAAGCTCGTAAAAATGGCCTCCTTTTGGTAAACGGAGTGCAGTGCAATCTATCTGGCGCTGAACTCCTCTCGAGGACCAATTCGTCCAAGCCCGATAGGGTCCTTACGCGATATAGTCGAGTAGGGGATCGTTCTCACGGACCGGCAGAATTCGTTCGAGGAGCTCACGCTCACGAGGGCGCCACTGTCAGGGGGTTCCCTTTCCTATCGAGCGCCATCGCTGAGTCTTCCCGTCACGCGGCTCACTCACGGGGTCTCGTCTCAAACCCGGTAGCAATATCCGTCCTTCCAGGGGAGGGCTTGCAAAAGGTGCAGAAGGGGCGTTAAGGTGCTCAGTTGTCCCGGAGTGGCCAGTCTAGTGTTATCAAAACGTCCAAACCCATTTCCAGTCGCCGATCGATTCTCCCAGTCACTTGTTCTTTTCTCACTCATGCTCTGCCAATCTCAGCTATAAGCGCTGAGGTTAAGGGCCATTCGAATCGCGTTCACGTACGTACAGAGACAGGTGGACTGCATAGTCATTCATACCTGTGAGAAATGAATTACTATTTCATTGAAGTGCAAACATAAAATAAGGGGAAATTGGTATCATGATCAGTTATTAAATTGTCGGTTCTGCGCACATATATATATAGTTTTTTTCAGATTAAGCAGGATTAGATGGTCTTTTTATCAAATAACTTAGTATTTGAATTAAAACAAAAGCGAAATTCTTTCCTTGGCCTGCATTAAGCTATGCCTCACAGCATACCTCGAAACATGGACATCAATAATTGCACGTAGAAGTCACAAAACTTTCCATTGCATATAGAGATCGCCATACAGTTCCTAAAACAAACCATCAACGTAGGCATAAATATAAACAAAATACACACAGCCCAAATATAATATCGAAAGCCCACGCTTATACAGTACACAAACCGCGCGTAGACGCCACTGAATTATTCCTGTCAGCAAGCGCACTGCAGAGAATTGACATCAGAACTAGCCCTCGAACATCGTCAACAAGATCTCATACATTAACACAACACCCTGCGGATTGTCGCACCGCTAGATCACGCTTTCCTTATAATAGCATTACAGAAGTTCATACTCACGAGCATAGCTATAACATAGAAATTATATCCATTCTTCTTTTCGGACTTCGGTTAGACAGTCGAAGATTGAAAAGAGGTCATATTTTCAAAAACGAAATCCATTTCGAGAATCTGAGAATCAACATCATCAACGTGTACAGGCGTTCCGGTAAAACGTTAAAAAAAACCTACGGTTTACAGCAGGTTAGGTAGCCCACCACAGCAATATTAAAAGCCATGACTTCCGCCAAGAGCACAAACGTCCCGCACGTTGTCAACGAGAAGCGACAACAAAGCAAAATAAATTCGACCAAAATGTTTCCCCAACGTTGCGTTTATCCATGTCAGTGAATGACTGTTAGGTGCTCATTGGTAACAATGTAAAGGCCATGCCAAGACCCAAAGGGTCAACACGATCGAAGACGTGTGATGAAGAAATTCAAACGAATAATGTCACTCCAGGGTGACCAGTCGAAGTCTTGGGTTATGGACCCAGACATAATACACAAAGCAGGAACCTGCAGTAGAAGTATGCCAGCCGAGAAGCACCATCACCCATAATCCTTGACCCGTACCAGCAGGCAGAGATGACGGCATAGCCATCTATTAGCACCTGCGGGTATCGTATATTCAAGGTATCGTATATTCCACATTAATTTTTGAACACTCATCCGCGCGAGAGGACAGTTTTCATATGAAACTAATCGTGGCGGATACTTGTTTTGGGACTGGAGTTCCCGTCTATTGAAATTGCAACTTTTAAGGGTAGCCGGCTGTATATATACGTAGATACGTAATCCGTAGATAAAAATAGCTATTCATTGATTACTTTATTGATTACACAACACAATAATTTACAGTGATATACTTCAAACACAAGAGGCACGCCTTGTCCGGTATCCGTCGTGGGTGGATTTCGCCTGATCGATAAATTACCTATCCAACACCTCCAATCACAGACGCCCCCACCGGACGGGCAGATCCGCGCGCGTAACTTCGTCGTTTGTTTTCTGGATAATACGGATGCAGTTCTTCGCGCCGGGTCGAAGGAAATGCATAATTGACCAAAGCCAATCAGACGTTACGAATACGTTCGAGCAAGGAGCAGAGCAGATGTTTCCCGCAGTAAGATGGCCCAATATACGTAATCAAGCTCATATTGGAGCATAAACGGCGGTATATAAAGTTTCTGAACTCATTTTGCTGACACGTTGCGTTATAGGAACTGACCCTATTGCGGAACGACGGTGTTAGTGACAGGAAATCGATCTGAAGTAGCCGGAGAAAAAAGAGCTTAATATACAATAGATTAACAGCAGCTAAAGAAATGTGTGTTGCCATAAGGCCAACTCCGGCTGAACAAGATGCGTCTTATAAATGTAACATCCTGTTCGAAACAGGCAATGTTTCTAAGGACTTTTGTACGAAAATATCGTTAGATCGACCATCTGGTCAAGTAGTTACCGGCTCTGCTGCACTCAACGACACTATTAATTCAAGTTATTGGGCAGTCCAAGGACTAAAGTGTAGTCTTTCCCAGGTTGAGGTTCATGACTTCATCAGGCTATTTGTACGAAAGCTTGCTGGCAGATATCCGGAGAAGGCTCGACGAATACGACACCCGGCGTAGACGGCAGGATGAGAACGTTGATCACAGGTTTTAGGCCATAAAATATTTAAGGGCGAAGGGTGCTCATTCGTCGTGATGTAGTTCGGCAATTCTCAACTGACAAATCAAATTCATAGGTTGAGGAGGTGAACGAAAAATGTTAACATTTCCGCTAGGATGGGGCTGGTTCTACTCAAGCTTGGATCGTGGGCGTCTGTGCAAACTTTCGAGTTTGGAAGAGTATTTTGTAAGGAACATTGTGCGAAACGCCGATTCCAGATACCGATGGTCCACTTTCCTCATAGAATGGCATTATTAAGTTGCAATAATGATGTTATGATGCTACTATAAAAATCATTAAATGAAAAAATTAAAAAAAAATTTGTTTTATAAATAATTAAATACAAAATCGGATGTCTTCGAGTTTGGCTACCAGGATCAGCGTTATTGCGAAATCCCCTAAACTAGACAGTCTTCGTTTCGAACTTCGTTTTCGAACTAAACAAAACAGTTTATTGCCGGAAATGTAGGCTGGAATCGGGCTTCTCAATTATACGCTTCCATATTCAATTCTTGGCGCAGGCTTGGCAATTTCTCGTCATTAATTGGGTTCCTATGCGCGCACCGGATAGCGACATCCAGTTGGCGGGTATATCATTATACTACCACCTACTCACCGGTACATACGTATGGGACAATATTGAAGCCGCTACAAATGTTCTAGCACTCAAGAGGGTTATCGGTCTTTCCCAAATCGAGAAACGCAGGCGTACATGCCGTACCATCTGGGTGTTCGCGTTTCTGAGGGATTGCTGGAAATAGTTAACCAAATAATCATTATTTAGCTGTCATGCAGGCACATGGCGGCCGCCTTGCATGGAGTCAGTAATGGTGCAGTATTTGCTTGCAGAAAAGACATTTTCATTTCAGTGTGGTCTCATTGGTCCCGGTGTTTGCGCTGTTCGATCATAGCGCTGCAACTTGGCCAAGTTGTTCGCGAACGCAGACGTCTGTCGCATCTCCCAGTGACTTTATGATGAGAAGTGTTTGTTCGTAAACAAACACTCGCAGCCTCCAGACGTAAGTTCATGTGATTTGTAATACCGCAGAAAATGCATATTTTGCTAAACAAGTTAACTTTGTTCCGACCGACTATTTAACTACAGCATAGAAAGTGTGTATTCCAGTTATACGTGGTTGTATAGACAGGTGACTATAATACAATGTACTCGGATGAGAACATACGCGGACCACTCAACGGACGCACACTGAAGGCCGAATTCAATCTATGTAATCCGCCAAACGTTCCTTGACCTTAGGATCCGCTATTGGGCTCACCGTGAAGTAAAAAACCAGAACAGTTCGAAAAACGGCTTGCCCAGAAGTTCGGTTTGTGCTCCTTATCTTTTGTCATTCTTTTTTAATGAAATTAAAGGCATGTGTTCCTTATTTGCGACCGAGTAAGTGGAACCACAGGCAAAAAAAATACGATACACAGAAACAAAATCACCAATCTGCCGAAGTGAGCGGATTGCCCAGCAACTGAGAGCCACGTGGCAAGGACAGGTGCCTGCTGAAAAGACCCTAAGTTCCTCCTTCTGGGATTTTCTTCGCGACAAAGATCCACTCGACAACTCTGCTTACGCGCTGCTTCGTTTCAGCGCTCCACTGGCAAAGCTTCGTTATGCAAACATATGCCCTGCTCTATTAGCTCGTATTCTGGCAATGTCCATAACACACTAGCAAATAGCTCGTTATGTCTTCTATACTACCACTCCCTCTTTAGTCTCTTTAGCTCATTCAATCGAAAGATCGATAGCGGATTGCATACATTTATGATTCAGTGTACGTCGCTGAAGCAGTTAATCCACTAATACAGACCCACGCACAGACACACGCGAACACACACGCACACACGCACACGCGCGCACACACACACACACGCGCGCACACACACACGCACGCGCACACACACGCACGCGCACACACACACGCGCGCGCACACACGCACGCACACACACACACACGCACGCACGCGCGCGCGCGCACACACACACACACACACACACATACATGCCTACACATCACATATCGCACGCAGGGGCTAAACAGCCATGAAAAGATTAGCTTCAATCTACATCGCGCGACGTTTCAGCCAAATAAGCAGGACAGCGTTACGTCTGCCATCTGGGTCTGTTGGTGGCCAACTAGCCTTGTGATATATCGTCTACAGCCCAGAATCGGGCGGCCGAAGCACGAAACAGGATAATCCAAGGCATTCCGATGTATTCCTGGTGCTTAGCGGGACGTGGACGTACGGCCGGGTTCATACACGGCTGTCACGTATTATCTGACTTTCGGCCGGTTTGCGGCCCTGTATTTTCCCCAGAAATGACGGAACTAACACGAGAGAAACACAACGGGCCGAAAACCATCACCGATGACGTCGAAGACGCGACCGCGATAAGATAAAACTTTGAAGTCAAATAACAGGTAGATGTCAGCTTCGTACTATCGGGCATACATTGAGCGAAGCATAAGGCCCGACACTGGCGAGGGCGTTCGTAGCGGCAGATGAAGGCGACTAGCTCACTCTTCAGCGACAACTTTGCCTGCGCGAATCGCCTCTCGGCTAGAGAAAGTTATGCGCTTCGTTTGTCTACACCTCACACTTCCCGGTTCCTCGACATCCCCTCGGCTCCCCCAGAGTCTTGCGGCTTTGATAATCTAGATTCTCTATCCGGAACCGTACCCCCGCTCCCTCAACGCTGAAGTCCAACCTCTGAACAAGTGGCGTGACCGGTTTTGCCGGGGCACTTTCTCTCGCCGCCGTCGGAGCGACACGGCGGTGATGTTCTAGCAGCTAATGTTGTTGTTCTCGCTGGATGCAACCGCTCCGTGAGCGATGATCTCCTTTGCAGCGGTAACAGTGCACCCTGTCCCTCCCTCTCGCTAACGATGGCACCCCGCCATTCTATAGATACCTGGGCCATCTTCATTAACGTGGCCTTCATAGGACATCGGCCCTATTGTCCGTTTTGCCCGTGACGGATTGCCGTAGAGATCCCGTCGCTATGGGTAGATTTTCTATTCTCGTCCAACACCCTCTTAATGCCTCGTGCCATTATTAACAGCGCCTATCCGAGCGCTTTATCTGGGCCGTGTCGCAGTGTTTAGTGTTTGCTCTGTCGTATCAGGCGGCAGCAGGGGGGTAGCTCCAGCATTGTCGAACGGATCTGATCAGCCGTCGTGTTTGAAGCTTTCTAAACCCACCGAGGCTGGAGTGATGGAAATCGTCCCCGCTGGACGTCCGTGTACATCGATCAGTAAAATGTTACAACGTTTGTCGATGCCGGTCCTCGGTATTCAGCGGACGCTTCAGATGGCCCCATGTGGGGAACGGGAGTCCGTGACCATATTGCGACTGCAGGAAGAAGTCCCCTTCCAGTGCCACGTACATTTCAGGAGATCTCCGACGACCTCCGATGCTCGACGTGTGTCTTCTTCAGCGGCCGGGGGACATTCGTCCGTTTTCATCTTCCACGTATCTCGTATTTCGCTCGAAATCACAGCAAGCACGGCCGATCAGGGCGGGCGACATGCCACATGGTCGACGCCCGCGGCGCCGTCCTTACTTTTTGGCCTGTGATGCACAGGACATAAATTGACCTCAACACAAAGCCTTACTTCGGATATCGGTGACTCTATTTTCGATAGACCCCCATCCTGCCCCTGGAGACTCACTTGCCCACCTAACAGAATCACCAAGCAACTGGCGACTGTCCCTTCAAGCGACGATGATCGATACACTGGAACAATAAATAAAAGTTCGATGTGGAGAGATAAACGTGTCAAACGCATGTCCCATCGGACCGATGTGTCGTATCCACTGGAGGGCGACGCAACGCACGATAAACGCCCTCGGAATGACTCTGCTCCGATTTCCGGCTTTGCGGGTCCATTTTGTCCTTCCGTCTTTCGCATTTCGGCCAGTAAAACAGCTACAACTCGCGCTAGAATGTCGTCGTCCGAGTGGACGGCGCACGGATAAAGTCTTCAATGTACCGTCTGCGTCTATGACAGATCAGCTGCGACAGGTGGATAATTCTGCATTGTCTCTGTATACCCACCTGGCGTTGGGCTTTCCGTGAATTGCAAAACGGTCATTTTCGTTTGACATAGTTTGACTCGCCTCATGCCGAGCGTTTCAGGCCAAAGCATTGTTAAAGAGGACATTATTACGCTTCGACTAAGGAAAGACAATACATCGCAATAACTGGAAAATTCGACCCACCCTTAGCATTTGCTACTTCATTGTATGTGAAGATCAGATTTACCGTTTATTATATTTGATAATACTAATAATATTAATAACAAGTAAGAGTTGACGGTGGATTGTTTTTCGTCCTTCGCTGTAAGAAATTTGCCGTTTGCATTTTATCATCGTCTCCATCACTTTGTAATTTCCAGCACAAATTATCTTCGTCTGTCGGAACGTCTCTTGGGAATCTCATTCTTCTTTCACTTTATCAACGCCAACTCTACGCCTTACGAGCGATCTTGGCGCCATTCAAACGAGACGCCCCTGGGACGCTCAAAAACATGAGTTCGACATCTTGGCAGGCCGCTTACGACGTCCTAACGTGCATCTAACTGCGGCACAAGTGCAGGAGGCTGAATATTGCGCAGTGTTTGCGCAGCTTCAGAGAGACGAGGACGTCTGCCCCAGATGCCACTCTCAGGCCGTCCACAACGCCGGCGATAATTATGTGCACCCACCCTTAGGAACTTCGGATCCGCGCCAAAGAAGATGTCTGCACGCGGCGGTGTTTACAAACATGCTCTGGTGTGATTACAATTGCGCTATAACCGAGCATCAGAGAGCGTAGCGAACGACTCGTCGCATCGAGTGACTTTACGGAAGCGTCGCTCGACTTGACGCTGCTTCCAGGCTATTCCAGTACAGCGCAGTAAACTTCAGTGGAATCTGTGAGTGCTCGCAGCCGTCGACGGATAGTGCAAAATAGAGCCATTACTTCCCGTAATTGCAGTGCAATGGCAGTGAACGAACAGACTAAAAACGCGCGAAGTTCAAAACACCCATTTCGAGGTCGCTGGGTGCCTGGAGTGGCTGGCTCATCTTAACGAGAACGATGGTGACTGGCAAATGGGCCATCTGAACTTCTGTGTGTACGCGGCTGCCGTGAAATCTGTAATTGTCGCGAGATATATTACAGTTGTATGTTGGTATTGTGCGAATTCTGCTGTTTCGATAACATGACTCCCATGGAGCGTTGTAAAAAGTAGCGCTCGTTCCGCATATGTATTGTGTCTGGAGATTAGTAAAACGCTGCTGCGCAAAGCCGATGTAATCCTATCCCGTTCCAATGGAGCTAAAAGCTGCTCGCGGTATTTGCCGTTGGCGAAGTGACCTTCTGATGTCGTTTTCATGGTAACAACAATACGAGAAGAATGACGTTAAGATCGGGAACACTGCCATTAAGTACCATTTTGAGAGATTAATTGTGCGGTCTCGGCAATACAGGCCTCCCTGTTTATGAACCTGTGCGCGTAGAAATGACGCTTTCTTCTCAAGCCCCCATCTAGACAGAAAGCAAACTTCAATTTAATGAGAAAAAACGTTAGCTAAACATATCTGAAGTCGTAAACTAGGAAATAGCGCTGCCAATGGCCGCGCGACGCTCATGCCATGATATTATTTGGCGAGTATGAAGTATGATGACGAACCTGTGGGACAAACAAAAATAGTGCAGATAGCTAGAAATTTCCATATATATCTATATATAAATGCCTAATTCTCCACACTATTATCGTATATATGCCTGCGACAATGATATCCCATTTAAGCGGCGTCAGCACTACCCCATCAGATTTCCAGAAAAACATCTTTAAAGCAATGGTGATCGTCCTGCATTGTGATGGCACAGATGGTGACTTCCACTATGATCCTTTAAGTGCTCAGAAAAAGCCGAAATCTAAGTCTTCATAACGCAACGCATCAATAGTGCTTACACTGTAAAAAATGACTCGATCCCCAGTGCGTTTCGTTCTTATCGGAACTATTGTAATGTCACACTGACTGCATGCATAGACCGTCTGAAGCGACGTCGGAAGACCTTCGGCAACTCTGCCGAAGTCGCGACCGTCCGACCTTGGGCAAGTCGCATAAAGCAGCGACCCTCTGCACTACGGTTTGACGTGTTTTTTGTTGTCTAATCGGATTCACTCGCGAGTCCGGCGTCGCGATATCTATTTCGCTAAACGGATTGATAACGTCCCGGACGGACCCCGGTGTAGAGACGCCAACAGGCAGGTCCACCCCTATCACTGCTCCTTCTGTTCCGATTTTCCCGCAACAATGACCTCCTCGTATATCTGTATTTATCAGCTCGCAATCGTCAATCTGCTGATTTGACGGCCGTTTTTCTCTGAAGCACGACCAGTCGCTGGAAGTTGTCCGAGTGTCTCATGTCAGCGGTGGCTGAAGCGCCCATTCATCTATCTCGTTGAGCGTCCACGAGTCTTCGGAACGTTGCCCGAAGTGCCACTTCGCAACGGCAAACCGCACCTGAGTAGCTGAAGTCCGACAGCACAAGCACATCACGTACAGATAGCAGATTCAGTTATGCGTACTTCACCTTTTGTTTCTTGGCTAGTCCTCATTTCTTCCTTCTTCTTTGTGTTCGTCTTGTTGTTCTATTTTTTTTTTTGTTTCGTTTTTGATGCTGTACAGCCGCTTACAGCGTAGCGAGTCTGTGTGACGTAAGGGCAGTAGAAAAGGTGTCCGTCATGGCTGTAATGTTGATAGATAGCTAACGAGTGGGACCAAGATGAGTTTAAACGGTTCTACTTATCCGTTACATGGCCAGCGAAAGATCAGCCTGTCCATCCGTCCAACACTAAATATGTTTATCGCAGACAACTACGTAGACAAAACAGCAGCGACAGCTACGCGTTCAGTACGAGAAACGTCGCTAAACATTTCACCAGCACGAAAACGTCGTCAAGTTACGGTACGCCTAGCCGTTGCTGCGCCGGCTAACGGTCGTTTTCGTCTTGAGACGACGGGGTTCATCAGTAACTGACGTCTTTATAGCGACGATAGATTGGAACAACCGAAGTGAGAAAGCGAGAGAATGAGTAGGAGAGCTGTGTTCATCGTTACAAGTAGGGTGAACTCGACGATATGAGCTACTTTTACGTTTGAACGTAAACAGTGATCGCCGTGAGACTTGGCTGGACAGCGCTGCGCAACGGACAGTTCAATACGGAACGGTAGTACAATCTATAAATGTCGAACAAGAGTTTGAGTAACGCTGGGGCGTGTATCGTCTTATCGAGAGGCCTGTACTGCCTCGGATGTCTGCTCTATGGGCAGGACAGCAAACGAACCGTTGAGAACAGCTTCGCTGGGCAACATCGTCGTCGTCGTCGGGGGTTCGCTCAACCAGGACGAGCAGAATGCGCGGGCTGGAGATGACATGCGGTGTGTTACAACATATGTCGATTCATGTGAGATCAGTTGAGGCTGGCTTGAGGTCGGAAGTTTATCATAGCAGCTCTTGAGGTTGTGTGAACTTCTCGCCCGTCTTCTGATGCACCAGTGCGAGTCCCTTTGGCCGAGTGTGGTCAGACGGTGCCCGGGCATCCGATCGATTACCAACATCGGAGTCAGTGGCTTGCCTATCTGCATATACAAGTGGGCGCCGTTTCTTTGAAAAACCCCGTTACCTCGCTCTGCCTGAAGAAACGAAGGTCACGTCTGTTCGTTGGGCGTTGGATCATATTTTGACAGCTATAACCGGTGTGATCGGCTTAGGTTTGTCAATACCGTGGAAGCGACCTGCTCACGTTGAAAGGCAACACTTTGGAAGTGGATATGATCTTTTCGTGTTCGTCACGTTAAGCCGACCAAGACGGAATGGTTGAAAGCCGCGCATTGGTATCGAAGCCGGCCCAGGGCAAAAGGCTTCTCTTAATGTTTGTTTTTGTATCGCACACTCATGTTTCGTTGGCCTAGAGGCGACGTATGAGGCTCTAGGAGATCCTAAGCACTAACCTAGGCTGCATGCACTTCACGAATGGCAAAACATTCCATGCACGTCGGCGCATTAAGCGTTAGCGTCATACTTTTTAAATTCCTCGGTGAGCGTCTTTCAGACGATGATGTCATGGCGTAAGAGGCCAACCATATGCTACGCCAGGGCTACCAAATGCTAGAACAAATAGCCGTGTATTAACGACACCGGCTCCAGACGCGTGACCTTCGGGATTCAAGCTTTACGTCCTACTGTTCCACCGGGGCACACCCGCCGCCGTGCCCTTCGACGATACGCTAAAAGTAAATAGGTCTGGTTTTTTCGCGCCGCTGTTGTTCATCCCATCTCTCCCTGTCACGCTCTGTCTCTCGCTCTCATCCCTGGGTAATGGGAGTAAAATCTCCTGCGCAGTGACATCGGTCGATTTAATGGCTGCTGCAGTTCCAGCTGACCAATACCCGTTGCCAATGGCCGAAGCGCAAACAACGACGCCCACTGTGACGCGATCTTACCCTCCTCTCCGGGAGAAATACAAACAAGCTGCTTGTTCGAACCGCCGCCCAATCGTGTCCATTTACTTAGCAAACAATGAGATAATCCCCGGACAGGCACCGCAGCCCAAGAAACAATGGGGTCGCGACGCCATGACCTGAGCTGTCCTTGGCTGTTTGCCGTCGTTCATCTTGATCAATCTATGCGTTCATCCACCGGGCTCCGGTCAACTGGCGCACTGCTGTGCTTCGTCGGCGTACGTCGACGCCACGTCGCGCGTCGCATTCGCATGCGACGGATTACGAATCGTGCCGTTCTGGAACGTCACGTCGAACTTGATGATCTACTTCGACCACTGCAGCCTCTGTCGCGTTCTGAGACGGACTAGGCGGCTGTGTCGCTACGCCCCTGCCTGGCCGCATGAATAGGGCACTCTGTGTTGGTAGGCAGTCTGTAATGTCGCCTGCGGTTTTACCTCACAGTGAAGCGTAATAGGACTTTGTAGTAACAGGGTGAAGGCAACGCCGTCAAGGGGTCGCGTAGGAGATGAAATAAGGCCGAGTGTGTTGGTTCACCCATCTTTACATGAACGTGTATTACGCTACGTGTTTGAATGGAGCCGTGATTAGTAAAAATGGCGAAAATTATTTTAATAACATTACTATTATTAACACTATTATAGTTTTTAAATGACACAATTGCTGTTTCACACAGCGCGTAAACTATACTTGAACGTTTAAAAGTGAACATACCACGGAGAATATTTCTCACGGCTATTCTCGCCTCTTCTGGGTGGACACAAAATTGAATCTAGTAAAAGGATTATTTGATCGAAAAAGACAAACAAATTCTTAGAGGTCGAATCAAACACTCATGTGGGACACCACGGGGCTCGTACCAACATGGCCCCATAAATGCATCGTCAATGCTGGTCTGAATCAACCGCCCTATACAATGCCAGCGCCTGTTGGTCACCCACTGTGTATCACTGGACGTTGTGACGCAAACACTTATTTTCGTTTTTTTCTTTTTTTTTTTGTTTGATTTCAAGAAAAGCAATTCGTTTTTCCTTGATCTTTAGCTTCGTTTAATGCCAGCGCTACTTCTTTGTCTATGCACTGATTCTCGTTTGATCTGTGAGCAACTTTTGCGCGGTTGTCCCGGCCTGCACGCCCAGGCTTCGGTCCCTCAGCTTTTTGCTCAGGGGTATGGGGAAGGAAAGTTCGTTTTTGTTCTCGCATAATCGCACTGCCGGTATTTCGTCCGTGGGGGCATTGCCTCCATTCCGGGCGAAATGCTCGGCCATTTCAGGCCATCCCGGCCCCCACTGTGGTGGCCACTACTGTAGCGACGGCTGGCTTAAGGGAACCGCCCGATGGTTAGCCTCCCTGCATTTCGTACAACATTGTCGATGACTGCCGTTTACCATTTTGTGTTCTTCACACGGTGACTTCTTTTCGTCTGCTGGAGATAACGTTGAGAAGATCGATCGCCTGCGACAGCGACCACCTCAACGGCCAAGTCGTTGGGTGCGGACGTCTATCGGAGCACGCGCCCGACGTCCTGGACGTGATCCGGGCACGGGAGATGGATCGGTCTCGTGGGTAACGTAAATGCTCGCGGGCAGCGGCGTGGCGCCGCTGCCGCTAATGTCAGCGCAGGTAAAGATGCGACAGGGGCATCCAAATTTAAAACGATCATTTCACTTTAGAAACCTATGGGGAATCCCGCCGACTTTAGCCCGGCCAATAGTAACGATGAGACAGCACCGTAGCGACCAACGGCAGCGCCGAAAGTCACGGCGGTCGGCCGATGAAATGAGGGATGGTCCCACCAGCCGGTTGGAGGCATCGCCGTAACAAAGGTAAAACAATCAAACGTTCGTTAATCTAGGAGATCTGTTAGCAGATAACGTGAACTATGGCCGCACCCATACCGGGCCCTCCTCATCCTTCAGTGAGTAGTCCTTAGTTAACCCTTGAAATCTTGCGTTGGCTCCTCCTGACCGAGGACGGTAGCTGCGTAAAGTCTCCACGCGATAACAAACCCCTATCGAAACGTAAATGTCGACATATGTCTGTACCGACGCTTTGATTGGCCTGCTCGTCGTCGATTGACGCTTTCGAGGGATCGCGGAGAAAGATAGCACGTGGCCCCGGAGCGCGTCGTCTGATCAGATGGTTCATTGTCATCCCAGAACGCCAACGGTCTCCTAATGGACGCTAATCATGAAAGGCTTCTTCAATATGTGGACCTACGAAAAACCAATTTATCAGGCCATTGCATGCTGAATAACGGTAGAGTAACAGGACACTTCCTGTAAAAAGTGCGCCGAAACCTGGATACCACTCAAACCATCGAGCAGCGACATGTCTATCCGAAGGTCCGTCTACTTCTTGAGCATGAGAATGGAAGTTGATCAAAATCGATGTCTGAATATCTTAGCTAAAAATATCGTTTGGGAAGCGGGCCTATATATATATATATATATATTCATTAAATCAATGCAAACTTTTTGTCATTACGGCCAGTCATCGCATGAAAAAACTAGAAGGCAAATACTTAGCCATTGCTACCTTATTCTACATGATCTATTATCTATTATAGAGAGCGGCCACAACAAAAGTGCCCGAGCTAGCTCCGAGGTATATGCCGGGTAGATATTCGCCATACAAGATCAACGGGTGCCGTGCGGGGCCCGCCCGGCGCTCAGGCCTCGTCTTCCCCCATTAACGGTTTCGCAATTTTGGACAAACGACTTCGTCATCCGTTAAGCTAGGCGGTTCCTGTTCTTATACATGATGCCGTCATTGATCCATGCGTTTGTCATGCAGCATTGGTCAGACAGCTGCAGGGATCTTCACGTGGCCACTTCATCAAGTCAGCCTTCAGCGGTATTCCTCATGTCACGTCCGGACTCGGCTGCGTCATCCGGCCGAGCATCGAATCGCCGGAAAGTTGCGGCGACTAACATTAACTGCAGCAGCGAAATTAGCAACGCTCCCTCATTTTTTTTCTTTTTGATAAAGTCTCCCACTTCGCTTACTTATTCCGCATCTCACCTGCGCGAACAACTTTATGGCTGGGCCCGACGTCAAACCCTCATTGTTATTCGGTGTCCTGGCGTCTGCCGTTAGGACAATGCCTTTTACCGTTGTCGTTGCCATTATTGTTGGCAGTAGTTATTGGACGACCTCCCGGAAGCACAATGGCGCCATGATTTTGACAGGCATGAATTTTGCCTCCCTCCCAGCCTCCCCTTTATTGAACCGTGGGCTGAGGGCTCTGACGGCTGATTCCATACGGGTGGGCTAAGAAGGTGAGTTACCGGCCGCCAGGTAGAACGGACGCTTGCGGACGCTCGCGGACGCCGCTAGCCGCCCAATTTACCCCACCGGTATCGGTCCAGTACACGGCCATTGACAATCGCCTGTGGGCCGATGTTGCCGGACGCTGGCGTAGACCGCCTTAAACAAACAGCGACGAATGGCCAATCAAGTGGGGCAGTACCACGGGACTAGCGAAAACTGTCACACAGATGCATACACACAAAACACACAAAAACACACACACAAACCTAGCCATACCCACAAGGGATCTACACGACCGACGCAGACAGTTACGTTTCGGTCGAGTCGGCTGACCAAGCCGAGCGTCGAGCGAAAAAAATTGAGATAAAATTGTGGTAGATAATGATTTCAAGTTCAAGGAACTTTACCATCGGCGGCT